>CAWLCU010000784.1:2500-5000 GCA_963855975.1 Andrena chrysosceles
TAAACAGATACCAACAAAAACTAAATGCGAATGCATTTAAACAGATACCAAAAATGAAATGCGAATGCATTTATCACCGCCGTGGCACGGCTTACGCGCGGAGGTCGCTACAGACGGAGAGAACCTGGTTTCTCATCGCGACTCTCCCGTCCGCTGTCATCGGTGAAGCGCAAAGAGCCAAGCGCGCCAGACCGCCGGATGCGCCCTCCTCTTTGAGAACGGGACGATAATAATACGAACGCAATCACGAGTGCGCTCGCGCGACGTTTCTCGAGAGGCCGTTGTTAACTGATCGGGAAAAACTAGACCCGTCGTTGCGATCGTCATCTACGATAACCCGCCGCCTCGTCGATTCGCGTTCACCTCGTATGGGAGACCCCGTGTCTGTGCGTGTTGTCTGCGCTAGTAGCGTGTAGAGGCTCGAATCGAGAAAGGAGTCACTCGCGACCCAAGACAGGGACGAGAAAACACACCATAAGCGCTCCGAGTGGTCAAGTAAAGCTCGCGAGAGAGAGAGAGAGAGAGAGAGCAGGAACGAGCCGCCGTCGAAGCCCCTCGGTTTCTCGCGACGTTTCTCTCTCTCTTTCTGGACGACGCTTCTTCCACTCTCATATCCCGCTTCCTCAGTTTTGGTCGCGCTCTCCGAAAAGTCCTGTGACGGACGACACTCTCCTTGGAGAGGATCCGGGTAACCTAGGGCGCGGCATCTATCGCGTCGACGTGCATCCCGCGTATCGCTTGCTTAATCGCGCATCCCCGATAACCGAAAAAAGGGACCGGCTGTGAAGCTTCGATAGCGAAAGTCCGATTGGACCGATCGAAGCCGGCCGTGCGTCCGCTTTCGGGGGAGCGTGTTGTAAGTAGAGGATGCTGTCGCGTGCGGTGGCCTCGCCCCGAGTACATCTCGAAGGTTTTTAAATGAATATGTACGCTCGGCCGTCGGACGTGTCGCGGTGTTTCCGCGGTACGCGTCGACGGTGTTCCCGTCCTGGACACAAATCACACACCGTGTCGTCATCGCTGGCGACGCCCGGACCTCCTTCGCGCGCTGGTTGGAGGCGCACCGGCCTCGGCTTTATCCGAACCGAGAACAAAGATAATAACGAACATAATAACATGATTACCCTGAACGGTGGATCACTTGGCTCGTGGGTCGATGAAGAACGCAGCTAATTGCGCGTCAACGTGTGAACTGCAGGACACATGAACATCGACATTTCGAACGCACATTGCGGTCCACGGATACAATTCCTGGACCACGCCTGGCTGAGGGTCGTTATCACATACAAAAGACTGCTTGCGTCTGTCTGCGTATAATCACATCCTCGCCGTCACGCGTTTCCGACGATGTAACGCGTTTCGGAGTCGGGTCGGATGATACACGTCAGATACGCGACGTACGAGCGAAAGTTGGGCCGTTCGTCGGCGTTTGCAACGGCTCGCGTGAGAATCGTGAAGCGTGTGTTGTACTCTCACCCGTGCGAGAACCAGAAAGGGAGAGCCGAAATGTGATGAATGATGATCGCGTTATCAGGGACTCGCGTGCGTGCGTGCTTTCACGGCGTTGTGCGTCGTTGTTTTATAACGACCGCCCGTGTGCTGCACCGCTCCCCTGGATCATCATCATCACACACAGCGGTCTCTCCACTCGCACTGGTGGTGCAGAATTTGCCTTCACGTTCTGCGCGAGATCTTTTACCGTGCTCCCGACGTCGCCTGAAATGAAAAATTTGTCCTGAGAAAGAGAGACCAAAGAGCGAGAGATAAAGATAGAGTGAGAAAGAGCAGGGTGCGGCGCGGCATATGTGCGCCATTCTGTATCGTCGCGTTCACGCGGCCCCAGGGATTTTATAAAAGAGAGGGTCGTCGTTGACAAGTGAGAGAACAGTCAATCGATACATCGAGGGCACAACACACTCGTTCTTCGGGACGCCGTGAAGATCCAAGGGGATGGTGTGTACATGAGAGAATGGAGGCGCTGTGCGGGATGATAAATTAGAAAATCACTCGTTAACATGATCGGGTCGATGTATTTCCCCGTCGTTGCGCGTGTCCTCGCCTAGCCGCCATATTCATTCCCTCCCTACGGCCACGTTCCGTCGACACACAAGAGTGTTTGCGCCAAACATCCGATGAGAGAAGAGTGATTGCTCCACGCGTCGTTTAAAACGTTTCTGTACCCCGGAATCCTCGTTGGCGCGGCTGCGCGAATTGGAACTTTGACGAACCTAAAGGCGCCGATGCCGCGAAAGGTGTGTAAGAAGACTGTACTTCGTACAATTGAAGAAAACGAGTCTCCCCGATCGCCCCATGTCTTTGTCGCGTTGTTGGTCGATCGTATACGAGACCGCGGGTCTCACCGGTCGTCCAGTCCACGGAAAAGCTTATTTTTCCACGGTTCCCTCTGCTGCGAGTCACTGCTCGAGGCGTGAAGGGATAGCGGAATCTCAAAGCTAATAATAGCGGACGGACGTTAAAATAAAAACCGGTGGGGTCGTTC
>CAWLCU010000784.1:12500-17500 GCA_963855975.1 Andrena chrysosceles
CTCAAAGTCCACCGGCACCATCGTCCAAAAGCCAAACTCGTCCGATCGCCAAAACAATTATAGATCCTTGTTCCTCGTTGCATTCCGAACGTATTACATTAATGGTTCGACCGCGGTCGTCGCGCTCGTTTTCGAGAAAAAAGAGAAAAACACCTTTCGGTCCGAAATATTTCCAAGTCCCGTCAGATCTCAAAGTCCACCGGCACCATCGTCCAAAAGCCAAACTCGTCCGATCGCCAAAACAATTATAGATCCTTGTTCCTCGTTGCATTCCGAACGTATTACATTAATGGTTCGACCGCGGTCGTCGCGCTCGTTTTCGAGAAAAAAGAGAAAAACACCTTTCGGTCCGAAATATTTCCAAGTCCCGTCAGATCTCAAAGTCCACCGGCACCATCGTCCAAAAGCCAAACTCGTCCGATCGCCAAAACAATTATAGATCCTTGTTCCTCGTTGCATTCCGAACGTATTACATTAATGGTTCGACCGCGGTCGTCGCGCTCGTTTTCGAGAAAAACGAGAAAAACACCTTTCGGTCCGAAATATTTCCAAGTCCCGTCAGATCTCAAAGTCCACCGGCACCATCGTCCAAAAGCCAAACTCGTCCGATCGCCAAAACAATTATAGATCCTTGTTCCTCGTTGCATTGCGAACGTATTACATTAATGGTTCGACCGCGGTCGTCGCGCTCGTTTTCGAGAAAAAAGAGAAAAACACCTTTCGGTCCGAAATATTTCCAAGTCCCGTCAGATCTCAAAGTCCACCGGCACCATCGTCCAAAAGCCAAACTCGTCCGATCGCCAAAACAATTATAGATCCTTGTTCCTCGTTGCATTCCGAACGTATTACATTAATGGTTCGACCGCGGTCGTCGCGCTCGTTTTCGAGAAAAAAGAGAAAAACACCTTTCGGTCCGAAATATTTCCAAGTCCCGTCAGATCTCAAAGTCCACCGGCACCATCGTCCAAAAGCCAAACTCGTCCGATCGCCAAAACAATTATAGATCCTTGTTCCTCGTTGCATTGCGAACGTATTACATTAATGTTTCGACCGCGGTCGTCGCGCTCGTTTTCGAGAAAAACGAGAAAAACACCTTTCGGTCCGAAATATTTCCAAGTCCCGTCAGATCTCAAAGTCCACCGGCACCATCGTCCAAAAGCCAAACTCGTCCGATCGCCAAAACAATTATAGATCCTTGTTCCTCGTTGCATTCCGAACGTATTACATTAATGGTTCGACCGCGGTCGTCGCGCTCGTTTTCGATAAAAACGAGAAAAACACCTTTCGGTCCGAAATATTTCCAAGTCCCGTCAGATCTCAAAGTCCACCGGCACCATCGTCCAAAAGCCAAACTCGTCCGATCGCCAAAACAATTATAGATCCTTGTTCCTCGTTGCATTGCGAACGTATTACATTAATGGTTCGACCGCGGTCGTCGCGCTCGTTTTCGAGAAAAAAGAGAAAAACACCTTTCGGTCCGAAATATTTCCAAGTCCCGTCAGATCTCAAAGTCCACCGGCACCATCGTCCAAAAGCCAAACTCGTCCGATCGCCAAAACAATTATAGATCCTTGTTCCTCGTTGCATTCCGAACGTATTACATTAATGGTTCGACCGCGGTCGTCGCGCTCGTTTTCGAGAAAAAAGAGAAAAACACCTTTCGGTCCGAAATATTTCCAAGTCCCGTCAGATCTCAAAGTCCACCGGCACCATCGTCCAAAAGCCAAACTCGTCCGATCGCCAAAACAATTATAGATCCTTGTTCCTCGTTGCATTCCGAACGTATTACATTAATGGTTCGACCGCGGTCGTCGCGCTCGTTTTCGAGAAAAAAGAGAAAAACACCTTTCGGTCCGAAATATTTCCAAGTCCCGTCAGATCTCAAAGTCCACCGGCACCATCGTCCAAAAGCCAAACTCGTCCGATCGCCAAAACAATTATAGATCCTTGTTCCTCGTTGCATTGCGAACGTATTACATTAATGTTTCGACCGCGGTCGTCGCGCTCGTTTTCGAGAAAAACGAGAAAAACACCTTTCGGTCCGAAATATTTCCAAGTCCCGTCAGATCTCAAAGTCCACCGGCACCATCGTCCAAAAGCCAAACTCGTCCGATCGCCAAAACAATTATAGATCCTTGTTCCTCGTTGCATTCCGAACGTATTACATTAATGGTTCGACCGCGGTCGTCGCGCTCGTTTTCGAGAAAAACGAGAAAAACACCTTTCGGTCCGAAATATTTCCAAGTCCCGTCAGATCTCAAAGTCCACCGGCACCATCGTCCAAAAGCCAAACTCGTCCGATCGCCAAAACAATTATAGATCCTTGTTCCTCGTTGCATTGCGAACGTATTACATTAATGGTTCGACCGCGGTCGTCGCGCTCGTTTTCGAGAAAAAAGAGAAAAACACCTTTCGGTCCGAAATATTTCCAAGTCCCGTCAGATCTCAAAGTCCACCGGCACCATCGTCCAAAAGCCAAACTCGTCCGATCGCCAAAACAATTATAGATCCTTGTTCCTCGTTGCATTCCGAACGTATTACATTAATGGTTCGACCGCGGTCGTCGCGCTCGTTTTCGAGAAAAAAGAGAAAAACACCTTTCGGTCCGAAATATTTCCAAGTCCCGTCAGATCTCAAAGTCCACCGGCACCATCGTCCAAAAGCCAAACTCGTCCGATCGCCAAAACAATTATAGATCCTTGTTCCTCGTTGCATTCCGAACGTATTACATTAATGGTTCGACCGCGGTCGTCGCGCTCGTTTTCGAGAAAAAAGAGAAAAACACCTTTCGGTCCGAAATATTTCCAAGTCCCGTCAGATCTCAAAGTCCACCGGCACCATCGTCCAAAAGCCAAACTCGTCCGATCGCCAAAACAATTATAGATCCTTGTTCCTCGTTGCATTCCGAACGTATTACATTAATGGTTCGACCGCGGTCGTCGCGCTCGTTTTCGAGAAAAACGAGAAAAACACCTTTCGGTCCGAAATATTTCCAAGTCCCGTCAGATCTCAAAGTCCACCGGCACCATCGTCCAAAAGCCAAACTCGTCCGATCGCCAAAACAATTATAGATCCTTGTTCCTCGTTGCATTGCGAACGTATTACATTAATGGTTCGACCGCGGTCGTCGCGCTCGTTTTCGAGAAAAAAGAGAAAAACACCTTTCGGTCCGAAATATTTCCAAGTCCCGTCAGATCTCAAAGTCCACCGGCACCATCGTCCAAAAGCCAAACTCGTCCGATCGCCAAAACAATTATAGATCCTTGTTCCTCGTTGCATTCCGAACGTATTACATTAATGGTTCGACCGCGGTCGTCGCGCTCGTTTTCGAGAAAAAAGAGAAAAACACCTTTCGGTCCGAAATATTTCCAAGTCCCGTCAGATCTCAAAGTCCACCGGCACCATCGTCCAAAAGCCAAACTCGTCCGATCGCCAAAACAATTATAGATCCTTGTTCCTCGTTGCATTGCGAACGTATTACATTAATGTTTCGACCGCGGTCGTCGCGCTCGTTTTCGAGAAAAACGAGAAAAACACCTTTCGGTCCGAAATATTTCCAAGTCCCGTCAGATCTCAAAGTCCACCGGCACCATCGTCCAAAAGCCAAACTCGTCCGATCGCCAAAACAATTATAGATCCTTGTTCCTCGTTGCATTCCGAACGTATTACATTAATGGTTCGACCGCGGTCGTCGCGCTCGTTTTCGAGAAAAAAGAGAAAAACACCTTTCGGTCCGAAATATTTCCAAGTCCCGTCAGATCTCAAAGTCCACCGGCACCATCGTCCAAAAGCCAAACTCGTCCGATCGCCAAAACAATTATAGATCCTTGTTCCTCGTTGCATTGCGAACGTATTACATTAATGGTTCGAACGCGGTCGTCGCGCTCGTTTTCGAGAAAAAAGAGAAAAACACCTTTCGACCCGAAATATTTCTAAGTTGCGAGAAATTATTTTCAAATGTCGTTTGGGACAGTGTATTTATCGTGATAATGTTCCCGGCGATTGTTTATAATAATTTGTTTATTCGGTTTACTCTTGTCTCCGACGCTCTCCGCGGCTAAGTCCAAACGTGCCGGGCGGCCGGGCTGTTGTAGCGGCGGTTTTCACCCATAAGCGCCCGTGCGTAAGGTACGGCGGCGCCGGCGTTCCGGCCGGCCGTTCGGTATCTATAAGGGAGAGCGACGGTCCGAACGTCTCGGTCGGAGCAGCGTTGGGCGCGTGGCTATTCTATGACCTCGGTTGAGAAGCAGTCACCGCTCCTCGAGATTCTTTCTCAACTGTTCTTACCGTGTTGCGTTTTGGATTTCTCCACACAGCATTACCACGGGTCGGTGTCTAAGACCGAATGGCCCTTACGTGGTGAGCGTCCAAAAGTGACGTTGGTGACATGTATGCAGTTATCTGTATGCTTGTACTACCTTATGCATTCAACTCTTTATCCACGCAGATGGACGATGTAAATTTAACAAAACGCTAAGGAAGGCTAGCGTCGGGTACATATAAAGTATCGAACTTAAAAGTTCGAACTTTGAAAGAGGGAGAAAGTAGATACAAACCCAAGAGGTGTCAGATCTCGATATGCCTAGCGCGCACATTACGTGCCAACTCGTTATGAACAGCATGGCACGATTCGCGCTTTCCCGTTTGCTCAGCATGCACTTGTCCGCGCTATTACGTACATGACCAGCGTGAATGATACGCGCTTTGTCGATATGTCCAGCGTGTAGTGGTCCGTGCTTCTACGGTTGATGCTAGCGTGCGTGTACTCCGTGCTTCCCGATGGATGCAGCGGCACGCGTGATACGCGCTTTATCGTGCATCCGATGCCATCCCCTTATTTATAAGGGGAAATGTAATGAATTTTGTCTGAATCCGAGATCTTTCTGTGAACGTATATATAAAAGGGGCACATATCCGATTCACATATTAGTCCGTGGAAGAATCAAAACGATATGATGTCGAAATATAATAGAGAAGGAAGGGAAAAAGGCACATACGCG
>CAWLCU010000784.1:20000-22500 GCA_963855975.1 Andrena chrysosceles
ACAGATACCAAAAACTAAATGCGAATGCATTTAAACAGATACCAAAAATGAAATGCGAACGCATTTTAAACAGATACCAAAAACTAAATGCGAATGCATTTAAACAGATACCAACAAAAACTAAATGCGAATGCATTTAAACAGATACCAAAAATGAAATGCGAATGCATTTATCACCGCCGTGGCACGGCTTACGCGCGGAGGTCGCTACAGACGGAGAGAACCTGGTTTCTCATCGCGACTCTCCCGTCCGCTGTCATCGGTGAAGCGCAAAGAGCCAAGCGCGCCAGACCGCCGGATGCGCCCTCCTCTTTGAGAACGGGACGATAATAATACGAACGCAATCACGAGTGCGCTCGCGCGACGTTTCTCGAGAGGCCGTTGTTAACTGATCGGGAAAAACTAGACCCGTCGTTGCGATCGTCATCTACGATAACCCGCCGCCTCGTCGATTCGCGTTCACCTCGTATGGGAGACCCCGTGTCTGTGCGTGTTGTCTGCGCTAGTAGCGTGTAGAGGCTCGAATCGAGAAAGGAGTCACTCGCGACCCAAGACAGGGACGAGAAAACACACCATAAGCGCTCCGAGTGGTCAAGTAAAGCTCGCGAGAGAGAGAGAGAGAGAGAGAGCAGGAACGAGCCGCCGTCGAAGCCCCTCGGTTTCTCGCGACGTTTCTCTCTCTCTTTCTGGACGACGCTTCTTCCACTCTCATATCCCGCTTCCTCAGTTTTGGTCGCGCTCTCCGAAAAGTCCTGTGACGGACGACACTCTCCTTGGAGAGGATCCGGGTAACCTAGGGCGCGGCATCTATCGCGTCGACGTGCATCCCGCGTATCGCTTGCTTAATCGCGCATCCCCGATAACCGAAAAAAGGGACCGGCTGTGAAGCTTCGATAGCGAAAGTCCGATTGGACCGATCGAAGCCGGCCGTGCGTCCGCTTTCGGGGGAGCGTGTTGTAAGTAGAGGATGCTGTCGCGTGCGGTGGCCTCGCCCCGAGTACATCTCGAAGGTTTTTAAATGAATATGTACGCTCGGCCGTCGGACGTGTCGCGGTGTTTCCGCGGTACGCGTCGACGGTGTTCCCGTCCTGGACACAAATCACACACCGTGTCGTCATCGCTGGCGACGCCCGGACCTCCTTCGCGCGCTGGTTGGAGGCGCACCGGCCTCGGCTTTATCCGAACCGAGAACAAAGATAATAACGAACATAATAACATGATTACCCTGAACGGTGGATCACTTGGCTCGTGGGTCGATGAAGAACGCAGCTAATTGCGCGTCAACGTGTGAACTGCAGGACACATGAACATCGACATTTCGAACGCACATTGCGGTCCACGGATACAATTCCTGGACCACGCCTGGCTGAGGGTCGTTATCACATACAAAAGACTGCTTGCGTCTGTCTGCGTATAATCACATCCTCGCCGTCACGCGTTTCCGACGATGTAACGCGTTTCGGAGTCGGGTCGGATGATACACGTCAGATACGCGACGTACGAGCGAAAGTTGGGCCGTTCGTCGGCGTTTGCAACGGCTCGCGTGAGAATCGTGAAGCGTGTGTTGTACTCTCACCCGTGCGAGAACCAGAAAGGGAGAGCCGAAATGTGATGAATGATGATCGCGTTATCAGGGACTCGCGTGCGTGCGTGCTTTCACGGCGTTGTGCGTCGTTGTTTTATAACGACCGCCCGTGTGCTGCACCGCTCCCCTGGATCATCATCATCACACACAGCGGTCTCTCCACTCGCACTGGTGGTGCAGAATTTGCCTTCACGTTCTGCGCGAGATCTTTTACCGTGCTCCCGACGTCGCCTGAAATGAAAAATTTGTCCTGAGAAAGAGAGACCAAAGAGCGAGAGATAAAGATAGAGTGAGAAAGAGCAGGGTGCGGCGCGGCATATGTGCGCCATTCTGTATCGTCGCGTTCACGCGGCCCCAGGGATTTTATAAAAGAGAGGGTCGTCGTTGACAAGTGAGAGAACAGTCAATCGATACATCGAGGGCACAACACACTCGTTCTTCGGGACGCCGTGAAGATCCAAGGGGATGGTGTGTACATGAGAGAATGGAGGCGCTGTGCGGGATGATAAATTAGAAAATCACTCGTTAACATGATCGGGTCGATGTATTTCCCCGTCGTTGCGCGTGTCCTCGCCTAGCCGCCATATTCATTCCCTCCCTACGGCCACGTTCCGTCGACACAAGAGTGTTTGCGCCAAACATCCGATGAGAGAAGAGTGATTGCTCCACGCGTCGTTTAAAACGTTTCTGTACCCCGGAATCCTCGTTGGCGCGGCTGCGCGAATTGGAACTTTGACGAACCTAAAGGCGCCGATGCCGCGAAAGGTGTGTAAGAAGACTGTACTTCGTACAATTGAAGAAAACGAGTCTCCCCGATCGCCCCATGTCTTTGTCGCGTTGTTGGTCGATCGTATACGAGACCGCGGGTCTCACCGGTCGTCCAGTCCACGGAAAAGCTTATTTTTCCACGGTTCC
>CAWLCU010000784.1:30000-36486 GCA_963855975.1 Andrena chrysosceles
TCGACCGCGGTCGTCGCGCTCGTTTTCGAGAAAAACGAGAAAAACACCTTTCGGTCCGAAATATTTCCAAGTCCCGTCAGATCTCAAAGTCCACCGGCACCATCGTCCAAAAGCCAAACTCGTCCGATCGCCAAAACAATTATAGATCCTTGTTCCTCGTTGCATTGCGAACGTATTACATTAATGGTTTCGACCGCGGTCGTCGCGCTCGTTTTCGAGAAAAAAGAGAAAAACACCTTTCGGTCCGAAATATTTCCAAGTCCCGTCAGATCTCAAAGTCCACCGGCACCATCGTCCAAAAGCCAAACTCGTCCGATCGCCAAAACAATTATAGATCCTTGTTCCTCGTTGCATGCGAACGTATTACATTAATGGTTCGACCGCGGTCGTCGCGCTCGTTTTCGAGAAAAAGAGAAAAACACCTTTCGGTCCGAAATATTTCCAAGTCCCGTCAGATCTCAAAGTCCACCGGCACCATCGTCCAAAAGCCAAACTCGTCCGATCGCCAAAACAATTATAGATCCTTGTTCCTCGTTGCATTCCGAACGTATTACATTAATGGTTCGACCGCGGTCGTCGCGCTCGTTTTCGAGAAAAAAGAGAAAAACACCTTTCGGTCCGAAATATTTCCAAGTCCCGTCAGATCTCAAAGTCCACCGGCACCATCGTCCAAAAGCCAAACTCGTCCGATCGCCAAAACAATTATAGATCCTTGTTCCTCGTTGCATTGCGAACGTATTACATTAATGGTTCGACCGCGGTCGTCGCGCTCGTTTTCGAGAAAAAAGAGAAAAACACCTTTCGGTCCGAAATATTTCCAAGTCCCGTCAGATCTCAAAGTCCACCGGCACCATCGTCCAAAAGCCAAACTCGTCCGATCGCCAAAACAATTATAGATCCTTGTTCCTCGTTGCATTCGAACGTATTACATTAATGGTTCGACCGCGGTCGTCGCGCTCGTTTTCGAGAAAAAAGAGAAAAACACCTTTCGGTCCGAAATATTTCCAAGTCCCGTCAGATCTCAAAGTCCACCGGCACCATCGTCCAAAAGCCAAACTCGTCCGATCGCCAAAACAATTATAGATCCTTGTTCCTCGTGCATTCCGAACGTATTACATTAATGGTTCGACCGCGGTCGTCGCGCTCGTTTTCGAGAAAAAAGAGAAAAACACCTTTCGGTCCGAAATATTTCCAAGTCCCGTCAGATCTCAAAGTCCACCGGCACCATCGTCCAAAAGCCAAACTCGTCCGATCGCCAAAACAATTATAGATCCTTGTTCCTCGTTGCATTCCGAACGTATTACATTAATGGTTCGACCGCGGTCGTCGCGCTCGTTTTCGAGAAAAACGAGAAAAACACCTTTCGGTCCGAAATATTTCCAAGTCCCGTCAGATCTCAAAGTCCACCGGCACCATCGTCCAAAAGCCAAACTCGTCCGATCGCCAAAACAATTATAGATCCTTGTTCCTCGTTGCATTCCGAACGTATTACATTAATGGTTCGACCGCGGTCGTCGCGCTCGTTTTCGAGAAAAAAGAGAAAAACACCTTTCGGTCCGAAATATTTCCAAGTCCCGTCAGATCTCAAAGTCCACCGGCACCATCGTCCAAAAGCCAAACTCGTCCGATCGCCAAAACAATTATAGATCCTTGTTCCTCGTTGCATTGCGAACGTATTACATTAATGGTTCGACCGCGGTCGTCGCGCTCGTTTTCGAGAAAAAAGAGAAAAACACCTTTCGGTCCGAAATATTTCCAAGTCCCGTCAGATCTCAAAGTCCACCGGCACCATCGTCCAAAAGCCAAACTCGTCCGATCGCCAAAACAATTATAGATCCTTGTTCCTCGTTGCATTCCGAACGTATTACATTAATGGTTCGACCGCGGTCGTCGCGCTCGTTTTCGAGAAAAAGAGAAAAACACCTTTCGGTCCGAAATATTTCCAAGTCCCGTCAGATCTCAAAGTCCACCGGCACCATCGTCCAAAAGCCAAACTCGTCCGATCGCCAAAACAATTATAGATCCTTGTTCCTCGTTGCATTCCGAACGTATTACATTAATGGTTCGACCGCGGTCGTCGCGCTCGTTTTCGAGAAAAAAGAGAAAAACACCTTTCGGTCCGAAATATTTCCAAGTCCCGTCAGATCTCAAAGTCCACCGGCACCATCGTCCAAAAGCCAAACTCGTCCGATCGCCAAAACAATTATAGATCCTTGTTCCTCGTTGCATTGCGAACGTATTACATTAATGGTTCGACCGCGGTCGTCGCGCTCGTTTTCGAGAAAAACGAGAAAAACACCTTTCGGTCCGAAATATTTCCAAGTCCCGTCAGATCTCAAAGTCCACCGGCACCATCGTCCAAAAGCCAAACTCGTCCGATCGCCAAAACAATTATAGATCCTTGTTCCTCGTTGCATTCGCGAACGTATTACATTAATGTTTCGACCGCGGTCGTCGCGCTCGTTTTCGAGAAAAACGAGAAAAACACCTTTCGGTCCGAAATATTTCCAAGTCCCGTCAGATCTCAAAGTCCACCGGCACCATCGTCCAAAAGCCAAACTCGTCCGATCGCCAAAACAATTATAGATCCTTGTTCCTCGTTGCATTCCGAACGTATTACATTAATGGTTCGACCGCGGTCGTCGCGCTCGTTTTCGAGAAAAAAGAGAAAAACACCTTTCGGTCCGAAATATTTCCAAGTCCCGTCAGATCTCAAAGTCCACCGGCACCATCGTCCAAAAGCCAAACTCGTCCGATCGCCAAAACAATTATAGATCCTTGTTCCTCGTTGCATTCCGAACGTATTACATTAATGGTTCGACCGCGGTCGTCGCGCTCGTTTTCGAGAAAAACGAGAAAAACACCTTTCGGTCCGAAATATTTCCAAGTCCCGTCAGATCTCAAAGTCCACCGGCACCATCGTCCAAAAGCCAAACTCGTCCGATCGCCAAAACAATTATAGATCCTTGTTCCTCGTTGCATTCCGAACGTATTACATTAATGGTTCGACCGCGGTCGTCGCGCTCGTTTTCGAGAAAAACGAGAAAAACACCTTTCGGTCCGAAATATTTCCAAGTCCCGTCAGATCTCAAAGTCCACCGGCACCATCGTCCAAAAGCCAAACTCGTCCGATCGCCAAAACAATTATAGATCCTTGTTCCTCGTTGCATTGCGAACGTATTACATTAATGGTTCGACCGCGGTCGTCGCGCTCGTTTTCGAGAAAAAAGAGAAAAACACCTTTCGGTCCGAAATATTTCCAAGTCCCGTCAGATCTCAAGTCCACCGGCACCATCGTCCAAAAGCCAAACTCGTCGATCGCCAAAACAATTATAGATCCTTGTCCTCGTTGCATTCCGAACGTATTACATTAATGGTTCGACCGCGGTCGTCGCGCTCGTTTTCGAGAAAAAGAGAAAAACACCTTTCGGTCCGAATATTTCCAAGTCCCGTCAGATCTCAAAGTCCACCGGCACCATCGTCCAAAGCCAAACTCGTCCGATCGCCAAAACAATTATAGATCCTTGTTCCTCGTTGCATTCCGAACGTATTACATTAATGGTTCGACCGCGGTCGTCGCGCTCGTTTTCGAGAAAAACGAGAAAAACACCTTTCGGTCCGAAATATTTCCAAGTCCCGTCAGATCTCAAAGTCCACCGGCACCATCGTCCAAAAGCCAAACTCGTCCGATCGCCAAAACAATTATAGATCCTTGTTCCTCGTTGCATTTCCGAACGTATTACATTAATGGTTCGACCGCGGTCGTCGCGCTCGTTTTCGAGAAAAACGAGAAAAACACCTTTCGGTCCGAAATATTTCCAAGTCCCGTCAGATCTCAAAGTCCACCGGCACCATCGTCCAAAAGCCAAACTCGTCCGATCGCCAAAACAATTATAGATCCTTGTTCCTCGTTGCATTGCGAACGTATTACATTAATGGTTCGACCGCGGTCGTCGCGCTCGTTTTCGAGAAAAAAGAGAAAAACACCTTTCGGTCCGAAATATTTCCAAGTCCGTCAGATCTCAAAGTCCACCGGCACATCGTCCAAAAGCCAAACTCGTCCGATCGCCAAAACAATTATAGATCCTTGTTCCTCGTTGCATTCCGAACGTATTACATTAATGGTTCGACCGCGGTCGTCGCGCTCGTTTTCGAGAAAAAAGAGAAAAACACCTTTCGGTCCGAAATATTTCCAAGTCCCGTCAGATCTCAAAGTCCACCGGCACCATCGTCCAAAAGCCAAACTCGTCGATCGCCAAAACAATTATAGATCCTTGTTCCTCGTTGCATTCGAACGTATTACATTAATGGTTCGACCGCGGTCGTCGCGCTCGTTTTCGAGAAAAACGAGAAAAACACCTTTCGGTCCGAAATATTTCCAAGTCCCGTCAGATCTCAAAGTCCACCGGCACCATCGTCCAAAAGCCAAACTCGTCCGATCGCCAAAACAATTATAGATCCTTGTTCCTCGTTGCATTGCGAACGTATTACATTAATGGTTCGACCGCGGTCGTCGCGCTCGTTTTCGAGAAAAAGAGAAAACACCTTTCGGTCGAAATATTTCCAAGTCCCGTCAGATCTCAAAGTCCACCGGCACCATCGTCCAAAAGCCAAACTCGTCCGATCGCCAAAACAATTATAGATCCTTGTTCCTCGTTGCATTCGAACGTATTACATTAATGGTTCGACCGCGGTCGTCGCGCTCGTTTTCGAGAAAAAAGAGAAAAACACCTTTCGGTCCGAAATATTTCCAAGTCCCGTCAGATCTCAAAGTCCACCGGCACCATCGTCCAAAAGCCAAACTCGTCGATCGCCAAAACAATTATAGATCCTTGTTCCTCGTTGCATTCCGAACGTATTACATTAATGGTTCGACCGCGGTCGTCGCGCTCGTTTTCGAGAAAAAAGAGAAAAACACCTTTCGGTCCGAAATATTTCAAGTCCCGTCAGATCTCAAAGTCCACCGGCACCATCGTCCAAAAGCCAAACTCGTCCGATCGCCAAAACAATTATAGATCCTTGTTCCTCGTTGCATTGCGAACGTATTACATTAATGGTTCGACCGCGGTCGTCGCGCTCGTTTTCGAGAAAAAAGAGAAAAACACCTTTCGGTCCGAAATATTTCCAAGTCCCGTCAGATCTCAAAGTCCACCGGCACCATCGTCCAAAAGCCAAACTCGTCCGATCGCCAAAACAATTATAGATCCTTGTTCCTCGTTGCATTCCGAACGTATTACATTAATGGTTCGACCGCGGTCGTCGCGCTCGTTTTCGAGAAAAAAGAGAAAAACACCTTTCGGTCCGAAATATTTCCAAGTCCCGTCAGATCTCAAAGTCCACCGGCACCATCGTCAAAAGCCAAACTCGTCCGATCGCCAAAACAATTATAGATCCTTGTTCCTCGTTGCATTGCGAACGTATTACATTAATGGTTCGACCGCGGTCGTCGCGCTCGTTTTCGAGAAAAAAGAGAAAAACACCTTTCGGTCCGAAATATTTCCAAGTCCCGTCAGATCTCAAAGTCCACCGGCACCATCGTCCAAAAGCCAAACTCGTCCGATCGCCAAAACAATTATAGATCCTTGTTCCTCGTTGCAATTCCGAACGTATTACATTAATGGTTCGGACCGCGGTCGTCGCGCTCGTTTTCGAGAAAAAAGAGAAAAACACCTTTCGGTCCGAAATATTTCCAAGTCCCGTCAGATCTCAAAGTCCACCGGCACATCGTCCAAAAGCCAAACTCGTCGATCGCCAAAACAATTATAGATCCTTGTTCCTCGTTGCATTCCGAACGTATTACATTAATGGTTCGACCGCGGTCGTCGCGCTCGTTTTCGAGAAAAAAGAGAAAAACACCTTTCGGTCCGAAATATTTCCAAGTCCCGTCAGATCTCAAAGTCCACCGGCACCATCGTCCAAAAGCCAAACTCGTCCGATCGCCAAAACAATTATAGATCCTTGTTCCTCGTTGCATTCCGAACGTATTACATTAATGGTTCGACCGCGGTCGTCGCGCTCGTTTCGAGAAAAAGAGAAAAACACCTTTCGGTCCGAAATATTTCCAAGTCCCGTCAGATCTCAAAGTCACCGGCACCATCGTCCAAAAGCCAAACTCGTCCGATCGCCAAAACAATTATAGATCCTTGTTCCTCGTTGCATTCCGAACGTATTACATTAATGGTTCGACCGCGGTCGTCGCGCTCGTTTTCGAGAAAAACGAGAAAAACACCTTTCGGTCCGAAATATTTCCAAGTCCCGTCAGATCTCAAAGTCCACCGGCCACCATCGTCAAAAGCCAAACTCGTCCGATCGCCAAACAATTATAGATCCTTGTTCCTCGTTGCATTGCGAACGTATTACATTAATGGTTCGACCGCGGTCGTCGCGCTCGTTTTCGAGAAAAAAGAGAAAAACACCTTTCGGTCCGAAATATTTCCAAGTCCCGTCAGATCTCAAAGTCCACCGGCAACCATCGTCCAAAAACGC
>CAWLCU010000785.1:0-177000 GCA_963855975.1 Andrena chrysosceles
AATGAAAGAATGAACAAATGAACCAATGAAAGAATGAACAAATGAACAAATGAACAAATGAACAAATGAACAAATGAACAAATGAACAAATGAACAAATGAAAAAATGAACAAATGAACAAATGAACAAATGAACAAATGAACAAATGAACAAATGAACAAATGAACAAATGAACAAATGAACAAATGAACAAATGAACAAATGAACAAATGAACAAATGAACAAATGAACAAATGAACAAATGAACAAATGAACAAATGAACAAATGAACAAATGAACAAATGAACAAATGAACAAGTGAACAAATGAACGAATGAACAAATGAACAAATGAACGAATGAACAAATGAAAGAATGAACAAATGAACAAATGAACAAATGAACAAATGAACAAATGAACAAATGAACAAATGAACAAATGAACAAATGAACAAATGAACAAATGAACAAATGAACAAATGAACAAATGAACAAATGAACAAATGAACAAATGAACAAATGAACAAATGAACAAATGAACAAATGAACAAATGAACAAATGAACAAATGAACAAATGAACAAATGAACAAATGAACAAATGTACAAATGAACAAATGAACAAATGAACAAATGAACAAATGAACAAATGAACAAATGAACAAATGAACAAATGAACAAATGAACAAATGAACAAATGAACAAATGAACAAATGAACAAATGAACAAATGAACAAATGAACAAATGAACAAATGAACAAGGGAACAAATGAACGAATGAACAAATGAACAAATGAACAAATGAACCAATGAACCAATGAACAAATGAACCAATGAACCGATGAACCAATGAACCAATGAAACAATGAACCAATGAACCAATGAACCAAAGAACCAAAGAACCAATGACCCAATGAACCAATGAACCAATGAACCAATGAACCAATGAACCAATGAACCAATGAACCAATGAACCAATGAACCAATGAACCAATGAACCAATGAACCAATCAACCAATGAACCAATGAACCAATGATCCAATGAACCAATGAACCAATGAACCAATGAAACAATGAACCAATGAACCAATGAACCAATGACCCAATGAACCAATGAACCAATGAACCAATGAACCAATGAACCAATGAACCAATGAACAAATGAACAAATGAACAAATGAACAAATGAACAAATGAACAAATGAACAAATGAACAAATGAACAAATGAACAAATGAACAAATGAACAAATGAACAAATGAACAAATGAACAAATGAACAAATGAACAAATGAACAAATGAACAAATGAACAAATGAACAAATGAACAAATGAACAAATGAACAAATGAACAAATGAACAAATGTACAAATGAACAAATGAACAAATGAACAAATGAACAAATGAACAAATGAACAAATGAACAAATGAACAAATGAACAAATGAACAAATGAACAAATGAACAAATGAACAAATGAACAAATGAACAAATGAACAAATGAACAAATGAACAAATGAACAAATGAACAAATGAATAAATGAACAAATGAACAAGTGAACAAGTGAACAAGTGAACAAGTGAACAAATGAACAAATGAACAAATGAACAAATGAACAAATGAACAAATGAACAAATGAACAAATGAACAAATGAACAAATGAACAAATGAACAAATGAACAAATGAACAAATGAACAAATGAACAAATGAACAAATGAACAAATGAACAAATGAACAAATGAACAAATGAACAAATGAACAAATGAACAAATGAACAAATGAACAAATGAACAAATGAACAAATGAACAAATGAACAAATGAACAAATGAACAAATGAACAAATGAACAAATGAACAAATGAACAAATGAACAAATGAACAAATGAACAAATGAACAAATGAACAAATGAACAAATGAACAAATGAACAAATGAACCAATGAACAAATGAACAAATGAACAAATGAACAAATGAACAAATGAACAAATGATCAAATGAACAAATGAACAAATGAACAAATGAACAAATGAACAAATGAACAAATGAACAAATGAACAAATGAACAAATGAACAAATGAACAAATGAACAAATGAACAAATGAACAAATGAACAAATGAACAAATGAACAAATGAACAAATGAACAAATGAACAAATGAACAAATGAACAAATGAACAAATGAACAAATGAACAAATGAAAGAATGAACAAATGAAAGAATGAACAAATGAACAAATGAAAGAATGAACAAATGAAGAAATGAACAAATGAACAAATGAACAAATGAACAAATGAACAAATGAACAAATGAACAAATGAACAAATGAACAAATGAACAAATGAACAAATGAACAAATGAACAAATGAACAAATGAACAAATGAACAAATGAACAAATGAACAAATGAACAAATGAACAAATGAACAAATGAACAAATGAACAAATGAACAAATGAACAAATGAACAAATGAACAAATGAACAAATGAACAAATGAACAAATGAACAAGTGAACAAATGAACGAATGAACAAATGAACAAATGAACGAATGAACAAATGAAAGAATGAACAAATGAACAAATGAACAAATGAACAAATGAACAAATGAACAAATGAACAAATGAACAAATGAACAAATGAACAAATGAACAAATGAACAAATGAACAAATGAACAAATGAACAAATGAACAAATGAACAAATGAACAAATGAACAAATGAACAAATGAACAAATGAACAAATGAACAAATGAACAAATGAACAAATGAACAAATGAACAAATGAACAAATGAACAAATGAACAAATGAACAAATGAACAAATGAACAAATGAACAAATGAACAAATGAACAAATGAACAAATGAACAAATGAACAAATGAACAAATGAACAAATGAACAAATGAACAAATGAACAAATGAACAAATGAACAAATGAACAAATGAACAAATGAACAAATGAACAAATGATCAAATGAACAAATGAACAAGGGAACAAATGAACAAATGAACGAATGAACAAATGAACAAATGAACAAATGAACAAATGAACCAATGAACCAATGACCCAATGAACCGATGAACCAATGAACCAATGAACCAATGAACCAATGAACCAATGAACCAATGAACCAATGAACCAATGAACCAATGAACCAATGAACCAATGAACCAATGAACCAATGAACCAATGAACCAATGAACCAATGAACCAATGAACCAATGAACAAATGAACAAATGAACAAATGAACAAATGAAAGAATGAACAAATGAACAAATGAACAAATGAAAGAATGAACAAATGAACAAATGAATGAATGAACAAATGAACAAATGAACAAATGAACAAATGAACAAATGAACATATGAACAAATGAACAAATGAACAAATGAACAAATGAACAAATGAACAAATGAACAAATGAACAAATGAACAAATGAACAAATGAACAAATGAACAAGTGAACAAGTGAACAAGTGAACAAATGAACAAATGAACAAATGAACAAATGAACAAATGAACCAATGAACAAATGAACAAATGAACAAATGAACAAATGAACAAATGAACAAATGAACAAATGAACAAATGAACAAATGAACAAATGAACAAATGAACAAATGAACAAATGAACAAATGAACAAATGAACAAATGAACAAATGAACAAATGAACAAATGAACAAATGAACAAATGAACAAATGAACAAATGAACAAATGAACAAATGAACAAATGAACAAATGAACAAATGAACAAATGAACAAATGAACAAATGAACAAATGAACAAATGAACAAATGAACAAATGAACAAATGAACAAATGAACAAATGAACAAATGAACAAATGAACAAATGAACAAATGAACAAATTAACAAATGAACAAATGAACAAATGAACAAATGAACAAATGAACAAATGAACAAATGAACAAATGAACAAATGAACAAATGATCAAATGAACAAATGAACAAATGAACAAATGAACAAATGAACAAATGAACAAATGAACAAATGAACAAATGAACAAATGAACAAATGAACAAATGAACAAATGAACAAATGAACAAATGAACAAATGAACAAATGAACAAATGATCAAATGAACAAATGAACAAATGATCAAATGAACAAATGAACAAGGGAACAAATGAACAAATGAACGAATGAACAAATGAACAAATGAACAAATGAACAAATGAACCAATGAACCAATGACCCAATGAACCGATGAACCAATGAACCAATGAACCAATGAACCAATGAACCAATGAACCAATGAACCAATGAACCAATGAACCAATGAACCAATGAACCAATGAACCAATGAACCAATGAACCAATGAACCAATGAACCAATGAACCAATGAACAAATGAACAAATGAACAAATGAACAAATGAAAGAATGAACAAATGAACAAATGAACAAATGAAAGAATGAACAAATGAACAAATGAATGAATGAACAAATGAACAAATGAACAAATGAACAAATGAACAAATGAACATATGAACAAATGAACAAATGAACAAATGAACAAATGAACAAATGAACAAATGAACAAATGAACAAATGAACAAATGAACAAATGAACAAATGAACAAGTGAACAAGTGAACAAGTGAACAAATGAACAAATGAACAAATGAACAAATGAACAAATGAACAAATGAACCAATGAACAAATGAACAAATGAACAAATGAACAAATGAACAAATGAACAAATGAACAAATGAACAAATGAACAAATGAACAAATGAACAAATGAACAAATGAACAAATGAACAAATGAACAAATGAACAAATGAACAAATGAACAAATGAACAAATGAACAAATGAACAAATGAACAAATGAACAAATGAACAAATGAACAAATGAACAAATGAACAAATGAACAAATGAACAAATGAACAAATGAACAAATGAACAAATGAACAAATGAACAAATGAACAAATGAACAAATGAACAAATGAACAAATGAACAAATGAACAAATGAACAAATGAACAAATGAACAAATGATCAAATGAACAAATGAACAAATGAACAAATGAACAAATGAACAAATGAACAAATGAACAAATGAACAAATGAACAAATGAACAAATGAACAAATGAACAAATGAACAAATGAACAAATGAACAAATGAACAAATGAACAAGGGAACAAATGAACAAATGAACGAATGAACAAATGAACAAATGAACAAATGAACAAATGAACCGATGAACGAATGAACAAATGAAAGAATGAACAAATGAACAAATGAACAAATGAACAAATGAACAAATGAACCAATGAACGAATGAACAAATGAAAGAATGAACAAATGAACAAATGAACAAATGAACAAATGAACAAATGAACAAATGAACAAATGAAAAAATGAACAAATGAACAAATGAACAAATGAACAAATGAACAAATGAACAAATGAACAAATGAACAAATGAACAAATGAACAAATGAACAAATGAACAAATGAACAAATGAACAAATGAACAAATGAACAAATGAACAAATGAACAAATGAACAAATGAACAAATGAACAAATGAACAAATGAACAAATGAACAAATGAACAAATGAACAAATGAACAAATGAACAAATGAACAAATGAACAAATGAACAAATGAACAAATGAACAAATGAACAAATGAACAAATGAACAAATGAACAAATGAACAAATGAACAAATGAACAAATGAACAAATGAACAAATGAACAAATGAACAAATGAACAAATGAACAAATGAACAAACGAACAAAGGAACAAACGAACAAACGAACAAACGAACAAACGAACAAACGAACAAACGAACAAACGAACAAACGAACAAACGAACAAACGAACAAACGAACAAACGAACAAACGAACAAACGAACAAACGAACAAACGAACAAACGAACAAACGAACAAACGAACAAACGAACAAACGAACAAACGAACAAACGAACAAACGAACAAACGAACAAACGAACAAACGAACAAACGAACAAACGAACAAACGAACAAACGAACAAACGAACAAACGAACAAACGAACAAATGAACAAATGAACAAATGAACAAATGAACAAATGAACAAATGAACAAATGAACAAATGAACAAATGAACAAATGAACAAGGGAACAAATGAACAAATGAACGAATGAACAAATTAACAAATGAACAAATGAACAAATGAACCAATGAACCAATGAACCAATGAACCAATGAACCGATGAACCGATGAACCGATGAACCAATGAACCAATGAACCAAAGAACCAAAGAACCAATGACCCAATGAACCAATGAACCAATGAACCAATGAACCAATGAACCAATGAACCAATGAACCAATGAACCAATGAACCAATGAACCAATGAACCAATGAACCAATGAACCAATGAACCAATCAACCAATGAACCAATGAACCAATGAACCAATGAACCAATGAACCAATGAACCAATGATCCAATGAACCAATGAACAAATGAACAAATGAACAAATGAAAGTATGAACAAATGAACAAATGAACAAATGAACAAATGAACAAATGAAAGAATGAACAAATGAACAAATGAAAGAATGAACAAATGAACAAATGAACAAATGAACAAATGAACAAATGAACAAATGAACAAATGAACAAATGAACAAATGAACAAATGAACAAATGAACAAATGAACAAATGAACAAATGAACAAATGAACAAATGAACAAATGAACAAATGAACAAATGAACAAATGAACAAATGAACAAATGAACAAATGAACAAATGAACAAATGAACAAATGAACAAATGTACAAATGAACAAATGAACAAATGAACAAATGAACATATGAACAAATGAACAAATGAACAAATGAACAAATGAACAAATGAACAAATGAACAAATGAACAAATGAACAAATGAACAAATGAACAAATGAACAAATGAACAAATGAACAAATGAACAAAAGAACAAATGAACAAGGGAACAAATGAACAAATGAACGAATGAACAAATGAACAAATGAACAAATGAACAAATGAACCAATGAACCAATGAACCAATGAACCAATGAACCGATGAACCAATGAACCAATGAACCAATGAACCAATGAACCAATGAACCAATGAACCAATGAACCAATGAACCAATGAACCAATGAACCAATGAACCAATGAACCAATGAACCAATGAACCAATGAACCAATGAACCAATGAACCAATGAACCAATGAACCAATGAACCAATGAACCAATGAACCAATGAACCAATGAACCAATGAACCAATGAACCAATGAACCAATGAACCAATGAACCAATCAACCAATCAACCAATGAACCAATGAACCAATGATCCAATGAACCAATGAACCAATGAACCAATGAAACAATGAACCAATGAACCAATGAACCAATGACCCAATGAACCAATGAACCAATGAACCAATGAACCAATGAACCAATGAACCAATGAACCAATGAACCAATGAACCAATGAACCAATGAACCAATGAACCAATGAACCAATGAACCAATGAACAAATGAACAAATGAACAAATGAAAGAATGAACAAATGAACAAATGAACAAATGAAAGAATGAACAAATGAACAAATGAAAGAATGAACAAATGAACAAATGAACAAATGAACAAATGAACAAATGAACAAATGAACAAATGAACAAATGAACAAATGAACAAATGAACTAATGAACAAATGAACAAATGAACAAATGAACAAATGAACAAATGAACAAATGAACAAATGAACAAATGAACAAATGAACAAATGAACAAATGAACAAATGAACAAATGAACAAATGAACAAATGAACAAATGTACAAATGAACGAATGAACAAATGAACAAATGAACAAATGAACAAATGAACAAATGAACAAATGAACAAATGAACAAATGAACAAATGAACAAATGAACAAATGAACAAATGAACAAATGAACAAATGAACAAATGAACAAATGAACGAATGAACGAATGAACAAATGAAAGAATGAACAAATGAAAGAATGAACAAATGAACAAATGAACAAATGAACAAATGAACAAATGAACAAATGAACAAATGAACAAATGAACAAATGAACAAATGAACAAATGAACAAATGAACAAATGAACAAATGAACAAATGAACAAATGAACAAATGAACAAATGAACAAATGAACAAATGAACAAATGAACAAATGAACAAATGAACAAATGAACAAATGAACAAATGAACAAATGAACAAATGAACAAATGAACAAATGAACAAATGAACAAATGAACAAATGAACAAATGAACAAATGAACAAATGAACAAATGAACAAATGAACCAATGAACAAATGAACAAATGAACAAATGAACAAATGAACAAATGAACAAATGATCAAATGAACAAATGAACAAATGAACAAATGAACAAATGAACAAATGAACAAATGAACAAATGAACAAATGAACAAATGAACAAATGAACAAATGAACAAATGAACAAATGAACAAATGAACAAATGAACAAATGAACAAATGAACAAATGAACAAATGAAAGAATGAACAAATGAAAGAATGAACAAATGAACAAATGAAAGAATGAACAAATGAAGAAATGAACAAATGAACAAATGAACAAATGAACAAATGAACAAATGAACAAATGAACAAATGAACAAATGAACAAATGAACAAATGAACAAATGAACAAATGAACAAATGAACAAATGAACAAATGAACAAATGAACAAATGAACAAATGAACAAATGAACAAATGAACAAATGAACAAATGAACAAATGAACAAATGAACAAATGAACAAATGAACAAATGAACAAATGAACAAATGAACAAATGAACAAATGAACAAATGAACAAATGAACAAATGAACAAATGAACAAATGAACAAATGAACAAATGAACAAATGAACAAATGAACAAATGAACAAATGAACAAATGAACAAATGAACAAATGAACAAATGAACAAATGAACAAATGAACAAATGAACAAATGAACAAATGAACAAGTGAACAAATGAACGAATGAACAAATGAAAGAATGAACAAATGAAAGAATGAACAAATGAAAGAATGAACAAATGAACAAATGAACAAATGAACAAATGAACAAATGAACAAATGAACAAATGAACAAATGAACAAATGAACAAATGAACAAATGAACAAATGAACAAATGAACAAATGAACAAATGAACAAATGAACAAATGAACAAATGAACAAATGAACAAATGAACAAATGAACAAATGAACAAATGAACAAATGAACAAATGAACAAATGAACAAATGAACAAATGAACAAATGAACAAATGAACAAATGAACAAATGAACAAATGAACAAATGAACAAATGAACAAATGAACAAATGAACAAATGAACAAATGAACAAATGAACAAATGAACAAATGAACAAATGAACAAATGAACAAATGAACAAATGAACAAATGAACAAATGAACCAATGAACAAATGAACAAATGAACAAATGAACAAATGAACAAATGAACAAATGATCAAATGAACAAATGAACAAATGAACAAATGAACAAATGAACAAATGAACAAATGAACAAATGAACAAATGAACAAATGAACAAATGAACAAATGAACAAATGAACAAATGAACAAATGAACAAATGAACAAATGAACAAATGAACAAATGAACAAATGAACAAATGAAAGAATGAACAAATGAACAAATGAAAGAATGAACAAATGAAGAAATGAACAAATGAACAAATGAACAAATGAACAAATGAACAAATGAACAAATGAACAAATGAACAAATGAACAAATGAACAAATGAACAAATGAACAAATGAACAAATGAACAAATGAACAAATGAACAAATGAACAAATGAACAAATGAACAAATGAACAAATGAACAAATGAACAAATGAACAAATGAACAAATGAACAAATGAACAAATGAACAAATGAACAAATGAACAAATGAACAAATGAACAAATGAACAAATGAACAAATGAACAAATGAACAAATGAACAAATGAACAAGTGAACAAATGAACGAATGAACAAATGAACAAATGAACGAATGAACAAATGAAAGAATGAACAAATGAACAAATGAACAAATGAACAAATGAACAAATGAACAAATGAACAAATGAACAAATGAACAAATGAACAAATGAACAAATGAACAAATGAACAAATGAACAAATGAACAAATGAACAAATGAACAAATGAACAAATGAACAAATGAACAAATGAAAAAATGAACAAATGAACAAATGAACAAATGAACAAATGAACAAATGAAAGAATGAACAAATGAACAAATGAAAGAATGAACAAATGAACAAATGAACAAATGAACAAATGAACAAATGAACAAATGAACAAATGAACAAATGAACAAATGAACAAATGAACAAATGAACAAATGAACAAATGAACAAATGAACAAATGAACAAATGAACAAATGAACAAATGAACAAATGAACAAATGAACAAATGAACAAATGAACAAATGAACAAATGAACAAATGAACAAATGAACAAATGAACAAATGAACAAATGATCAAATGAACAAATGAACAAGGGAACAAATGAACAAATGAACGAATGAACAAATGAACAAATGAACAAATGAACAAATGAACCAATGAACCAATGACCCAATGAACCGATGAACCAATGAACCAATGAACCAATGAACCAATGAACCAATGAACCAATGAACCAATGAACCAATGAACCAATGAACCAATGAACCAATGAACCAATGAACCAATGAACCAATGAACCAATGAACCAATGAACCAATGAACCAATCAACCAATGAACCAATGAACCAATGATCCAATGAACAAATGAACCAATGAACCAATGAAACAATGAACCAATGAACCAATGAACCAATGACCCAATGAACCAATGAACCAATGAACCAATGAACCAATGAACCAATGAACCAATGAACCAATGAACCAATGAACCAATGAACCAATGAACCAATGAACCAATGAACAAATGAACAAATGAACAAATGAACAAATGAAAGAATGAACAAATGAACAAATGAACAAATGAAAGAATGAACAAATGAACAAATGAATGAATGAACAAATGAACAAATGAACAAATGAACAAATGAACAAATGAACAAATGAACAAATGAACAAATGAACAAATGAACAAATGAACAAATGAACAAATGAACAAATGAACAAATGAACAAATGTACAAATGAACAAATGAACAAATGAACAAATGAACAATTGAACAAATGAACAAATGAACAAATGAACAAATGAACAAATGAACAAATGAACAAATGAACAAATGAACAAATGAACAAATGAACAAATGAACAAATGAACAAATGAACAAATGAACAAATGAACAAATGAACAAATGAACAAGTGAACAAGTGAACAAGTGAACAAATGAACAACTGAACAAATGAACAAATGAACAAATGAACAAATGAACAAATGAACAAATGAACAAATGAACAAATGAACAAATGAACAAATGAACAAATGAACAAATGAACAAATGAACAAATGAACAAATGAACAAATGAACAAATGAACAAATGAACAAATGAACAAATGAACAAATGAACAAATGAACAAATGAACAAATGAACAAATGAACAAATGAACAAATGAACAAATGAACAAATGAACAAATGAACAAGTGAACAAATGAACAAATGAACAAATGAACAAATGAACAAATGAACAAATGAACAAATGAACAAATGAACAAATGAACAAATGAACAAATGAACAAATGAACAAATGAACAAATGAACAAATGAACAAATGAACAAATGAACAAATGAACAAATGAACAAATGAACAAATGAACAAATGAACAAATGAACAAATGAACAAATGAACAAATGAACAAATGAACAAATGAACAAATGAACAAATGAACAAATGAACAAATGAACAAATGAACAAATGAACAAATGAACAAATGAACAAATGAACAAATGAACAAATGAACAAATGAACAAATGAACAAATGAACAAATGAACAAATGAACAAATGAACAAATGAACAAATGAACAAATGAACAAATGAACAAATGAACAAATGAACAAATGAACAAATGAACAAATGAACAAATGAACAAATGAACAAATGAACAAATGAACAAATGAACAAATGAACAAATGAACAAATGAACAAATGAACAAATGAACAAATGAACAAATGAACAAATGAACAAATGAACAAATGAACAAATGAACAAATGAACAAACGAACAAACGAACAAACGAACAAACGAACAAACGAACAAACGAACAAACGAACAAACGAACAAACGAACAAACGAACAAACGATCAAACGAACAAACGAACAAACGAACAAACGAACAAACGAACAAACGAACAAACGAACAAACGAACAAACGAACAAACGAACAAACGAACAAACGAACAAACGAACAAACGAACAAACGAACAAACGAACAAACGAACAAACGAACAAACGAACAAACGAACAAACGAACAAACGAACAAACGAACAAACGAACAAACGAACAAATGAACAAATGAACAAATGAACAAATGAACAAATGAACAAATGAACAAATGAACAAATGAACAAATGAACAAGGGAACAAATGAACGAATGAACAAATTAACAAATGAACAAATGAACAAATGAACCAATGAACCAATGAACCAATGAACCAATGAACCGATGAACCGATGAACCGATGAACCAATGAACCAATGAACCAAAGAACCAAAGAACCAATGACCCAATGAACCAATGAACCAATGAACCAATGAACCAATGAACCAATGAACCAATGAACCAATGAACCAATGAACCAATGAACCAATGAACCAATGAACCAATGAACCAATGAACCAATGAACCAATGAACCAATCAACCAATGAACCAATGAACCAATGAACCAATGAACCAATGAACCAATGAACCAATGAACCAATGAACCAATGAACCAATGAACAAATGAACAAATGAAAGTATGAACAAATGAACAAATGAACAAATTAACAAATGAACAAATGAACAAATGAACAAATGAAAGAATGAACAAATGAACAAATAAAAGAATGAACAAATGAACAAATGAACAAATGAACAAATGAACAAATGAACAAATGAACAAATGAACAAATGAACAAATGAACAAATGAACAAATGAACAAATGAACAAATGAACAAATGAACAAATGAACAAATGAACAAATGAACAAATGAACAAATGAACAAATGAACAAATGAACAAATGTACAAATGAACAAATGAACAAATGAACAAATGAACAAATGAACAAATGAACAAATGAACAAATGAACAAATGAACAAATGAACAAATGAACAAATGAACAAATGAACAAATGAACAAATGAACAAATGAACAAATGAACAAATGAACAAATGAACAAAAGAACAAATGAACAAGGGAACAAATGAACAAATGAACGAATGAACAAATGAACAAATGAACAAATGAACCAATGAACCAATGAACCAATGAACCAATGAACCGATGAACCAATGAACCAATGAACCAATGAACCAATGAACCAATGAACCAATGAACCAATGAACCAATGAACCAATGAACCAATGAACCAATGAACCAATGAACCAATGAACCAATGAACCAATGAACCAATGAACCAATGAACCAATGAACCAATGAACCAATGAACCAATGAACCAATGAACCAATGAACCAATGAACCAATGAACCAATGAACCAATGATCCAATGAACCAATGAACCAATGAACCAATGAAACAATGAACCAATGAACCAATGAACCAATGACCCAATGAACCAATGAACCAATGAACCAATGAACCAATGAACCAATGAACCAATGAACCAATGAACCAATGAACCAATGAACCAATGAACCAATGAACCAATGAACCAATGAACCAATGAACCAATGAACAAATGAACAAATGAACAAATGAAAGAATGAACAAATGAACAAATGAACAAATGAAAGAATGAACAAATGAACAAATGAAAGAATGAACAAATGAACAAATGAACAAATGAACAAATGAACAAATGAACAAATGAACAAATGAACAAATGAACAAATGAACTAATGAACAAATGAACAAATGAACAAATGAACAAATGAACAAATGAACAAATGAACAAATGAACAAATGAACAAATGAACAAATGAACAAATGAACAAATGAACAAATGAACAAATGAACAAATGAACAAATGTACAAATGAACAAATGAACAAATGAACAAATGAACAAATGAACAAATGAACAAATGAACAAATGAACAAATGAACAAATGAACAAATGAACAAATGAACAAATGAACAAATGAACAAATGAACAAATGAACAAATGAACAAATGAACAAATGAATAAATGAACAAATGAACAAGTGAACAAGTGAACAAGTGAACAAGTGAACAAATGAACAAATGAACAAATGAACAAATGAACAAATGAACAAATGAACAAATGAACAAATGAACAAATGAACAAATGAACAAATGAACAAATGAACAAATGAACAAATGAACAAATGAACAAATGAACAAATGAACAAATGAACAAATGAACAAATGAACAAATGAACAAATGAACAAATGAACAAATGAACAAATGAACAAATGAACAAATGAACAAATGAACAAATGAACAAATGAACAAATGAACAAATGAACAAATGAACAAATGAACAAATGAACAAATGAACAAATGAACAAATGAACAAATGAACAAATGAACAAATGAACAAATGTACAAATGAACAAATGAACAAATGAACAAATGAACAAATGAACAAATGAACAAATGAACAAATGAACAAATGAACAAATGAACAAATGAACAAATGAACAAATGAACAAATGAACAAATGAACAAATGAACAAATGAACAAATGAACAAATGAACAAATGAACAAATGAATAAATGAACAAATGAACAAGTGAACAAGTGAACAAGTGAACAAGTGAACAAATGAACAAATGAACAAATGAACCAATGAACCAATGAACCAATGAACCAATGAACCAATGAACCAATGAACCAATGAACCAATGAACCAATGAACCAATGAACCAATGAACCAATGAACCAATGAACCAATGAACAAATGAACAAATGAACAAATGAACAAATGAAAGAATGAACAAATGAACAAATGAACAAATGAACAAATGAATGAATGAACAAATGAACAAATGAACAAATGAACAAATCAACAAATGAACATATGAACAAATGAACAAATGAACAAATGAACAAATGAACAAATGAACAAATGAACAAATGAACAAATGAACAAATGAACAAATGAACCAATGAACCAATGAACAAATGAACAAATGAACAAATGAACAAATGAACAAATGAACAAATGATCAAATGAACAAATGAACAAATGAACAAATGAACAAATGAACAAATGAACAAATGAACAAATGAACAAATGAACAAATGAACAAATGAACAAATGAACAAATGAACAAATGAACAAATGAAGAAATGAACAAATGAACAAATGAAAGAATGAACAAATGAAAGAATGAACAAATGAACAAATGAAAGAATGAACAAATGAAGAAATGAACAAATGAACAAATGAACAAATGAACAAATGAACAAATGAACAAATGAACAAATGAACAAATGAACAAATGAACAAATGAACAAATGAACAAATGAACAAATGAACAAATGAACAAATGAACAAATGAACAAATGAACAAATGATCAAATGAACAAATGAACAAATGAACAAATGAACAAATGAACAAATGAACATATGAACAAATGAACAAATGAACAAATGAACAAATGAACAATTGATCAAATGAACAAATGAACAAATGAACAAATGAACAAATGAACAAATGAACAAGTGAACAAGTGAACAAATGAACCAATGAACCAATGACCCAATGAACCGATGAACCAATGAACCAATGAACCAATGAACCAATGAACCAATGAACCAATGAACCAATGAACCAATGAACCAATGAACCAATGAACCAATGAACCAATGAACCAATGAACCAATGAACCAATGAACCAATGAACCAATGAACCAATGAACCAATGAACAAATGAACAAATGAAAGAATGAACAAATGAACAAATGAAAGAATGAACAAATGAACAAATGAACAAATGAACAAATGAACAAATGAACAAATGAACAAATGAACAAATGAACAAATGAACAAATGAACAAATGAACAAATGAACAAATGAACAAATGAACAAATGAACAAATGAACAAATGAACAAATGAACAAATGAACAAATGAACAAATGAACAAATGAACAAATGAACAAATGAACAAATGAACAAATGATCAAATGAACAAATGAACAAGGGAACAAATGAACAAATGAACGAATGAACAAATGAACAAATGAACAAATGAACAAATGAACCAATGAACCAATGACCCAATGAACCGATGAACCAATGAACCAATGAACCAATGAACCAATGAACCAATGAACCAATGAACCAATGAACCAATGAACCAATGAACCAATGAACCAATGAACCAATGAACCAATGAACCAATGAACCAATGAACCAATGAACCAATGAACCAATGAACAAATGAACAAATGAACAAATGAACAAATGAAAGAATGAACAAATGAACAAATGAACAAATGAACAAATGAATGAATGAACAAATGAACAAATGAACAAATGAACAAATGAACAAATGAACATATGAACAAATGAACAAATGAACAAATGAACAAATGAACAATTGATCAAATGAACAAATGAACAAATGAACAAATGAACAAATGAACAAATGAACAAGTGAACAAGTGAACAAGTGAACAAATGAACAAATGAACAAATGAACAAATGAACAAATGAACAAATGAACCAATGAACAAATGAACAAATGAACAAATGAACAAATGAACAAATGAACAAATGAACAAATGAACAAATGAACAAATGAACAAATGAACAAATGAACAAATGAACAAATGAACAAATGAACAAATGAACAAATGAACAAATGAACAAATGAACAAATGAACAAATGAACAAATGAACAAATGAACAAATGAACAAATGAACAAATGAACAAATGAACAAATGAACAAATGAACAAATGAACAAATGAACAAATGAACAAATGAACAAATGAACAAATGAACAAATGAACAAATGAACAAATGAACAAATGAACAAATGAACAAATGAACAAATGAACAAATGAACAAATGATCAAATGAACAAATGAACAAATGAACAAATGAACAAATGAACAAATGAACAAATGAACAAATGAACAAATGAACAAATGAACAAATGAACAAATGAACAAATGAACAAATGAACAAATGAACAAATGAACAAATGAACAAGGGAACAAATGAACAAATGAACGAATGAACAAATGAACAAATGAACAAATGAACAAATGAACCAATGAACGAATGAACAAATGAAAGAATGAACAAATGAACAAATGAACAAATGAACAAATGAACAAATGAACAAATGAACAAATGAAAAAATGAACAAATGAACAAATGAACAAATGAACAAATGAACAAATGAACAAATGAACAAATGAACAAATGAACAAATGAACAAATGAACTAATGAACAAATGAACAAATGAACAAATGAACAAATGAACAAATGAACAAATGAACAAATGAACAAATGAACAAATGAACAAATGAACAAATGAACAAATGAACAAATGAACAAATGAACAAATGAACAAATGAACAAATGAACAAATGAACAAATGAACAAATGAACAAATGAACAAATGAACAAATGAACAAATGAACAAATGAACAAATGAACAAACGAACAAAGGAACAAACGAACAAACGAACAAACGAACAAACGAACAAACGAACAAACGAACAAACGAACAAACGAACAAACGAACAAACGAACAAACGAACAAACGAACAAACGAACAAACGAACAAACGAACAAACGAACAAACGAACAAACGAACAAACGAACAAACGAACAAACGAACAAACGAACAAACGAACAAACGAACAAACGAACAAACGAACAAACGAACAAACGAACAAACGAACAAACGAACAAACGAACAAACGAACAAACGAACAAACGAACAAACGAACAAACGAAAAAACGAACAAACGAACAAATGAACAAATGAACAAATGAACAAATGAACAAATGAACAAATGAACAAATGAACAAATGAACAAATGAACAAGGGAACAAATGAACAAATGAACGAATGAACAAATTAACAAATGAACAAATGAACAAATGAACCAATGAACCAATGAACCAATGAACCAATGAACCGATGAACCGATGAACCGATGAACCAATGAACCAATGAACCAAAGAACCAAAGAACCAATGACCCAATGAACCAATGAACCAATGAACCAATGAACCAATGAACCAATGAACCAATGAACCAATGAACCAATGAACCAATGAACCAATGAACCAATGAACCAATGAACCAATGAACCAATCAACCAATGAACCAATGAACCAATGAACCAATGAACCAATGAACCAATGAACCAATGAACCAATGAACAAATGAACAAATGAACAAATGAAAGTATGAACAAATGAACAAATGAACAAATGAAAGAATGAACAAATGAACAAATGAAAGAATGAACAAATGAACAAATGAACAAATGAACAAATGAACAAATGAACAAATGAACAAATGAACAAATGAACAAATGAACAAATGAACAAATGAACAAATGAACAAATGAACAAATGAACAAATGAACAAATGAACAAATGAACAAATGAACAAATGAACAAATGAACAAATGAACAAATGTACAAATGAACAAATGAACAAATGAACAAATGAACATATGAACAAATGAACAAATGAACAAATGAAGAAATGAACAAATGAACAAATGAACAAATGAACAAATGAACAAATGAACAAATGAACAAATGAACAAATGAACAAATGAACAAAAGAACAAATGAACAAGGGAACAAAAGAACAAATGAACGAATGAACAAATGAACAAATGAACAAATGAACAAATGAACAAATGAACCAATGAACCAATGAACCAATGAACCAATGAACCGATGAACCAATGAACCGATGAACCAATGAACCAATGAACCAATGAACCAATGAACCAATGAACCAATGAACCAATGAACCAATGAACCAATGAACCAATGAACCAATGAACCAATGAACCAATGAACCAATGAACCAATGAACCAATGAACCAATGAACCAATGAACCAATGAACCAATGAACCAATGAACCAATGAACCAATGAACCAATCAACCAATGAACCAATGAACCAATGATCCAATGAACCAATGAACCAATGAACCAATGAAACAATGAACCAATGAACCAATGAACCAATGACCCAATGAACCAATGAACCAATGAACCAATGAACCAATGAACCAATGAACCAATGAACCAATGAACCAATGAACCAATGAACCAATGAACCAATGAACAAATGAACAAATGAACAAATGAAAGAATGAACAAATGAACAAATGAACAAATGAAAGAATGAACAAATGAACAAATGAAAGAATGAACAAATGAACAAATGAACAAATGAACAAATGAACAAATGAACAAATGAACAAATGAACAAATGAACAAATGAACAAATGAACTAATGAACAAATGAACAAATGAACAAATGAACAAATGAACAAATGAACAAATGAACAAATGAACAAATGAACAAATGAACAAATGAACAAATGAACAAATGAACAAATGAACAAATGAACAAATGAACAAATGAACAAATGAACAAATGAACAAATGTACAAATGAACAAATGAACAAATGAACAAATGAACAAATGAACAAATGAACAAATGAACAAATGAACAAATGAACAAATGAACAAATGAACAAATGAACAAATGAATAAATGAACAAATGAACAAATGAACAAATGAACAAATGAACAAATGAATAAATGAACAAATGAACAAATGAACAAGTGAACAAGTGAACAAGTGAACAAATGAACAAATGAACAAATGAACAAATGAACAAATGAACAAATGAACAAATGAACAAATGAACAAATGAACAAATGAACAAATGAACAAATGAACAAATGAACATATGAACAAATGAACAAATGAACAAATGAACAAATGAACAAATGAACAAATGAACAAATGAACAAATGAACAAATGAACAAATGAACAAATGAACAAATGAACAGATGAACAAATGAACAAATGAACAAATGAACAAATGAACAAATGAACAAATGAACAAATGAACAAATGAACAAATGAACAAATGAACAAATGAACAAATGAACAAATGAACAAATGAACAAATGAACCAATGAACAAATGAACAAATGAACAAATGAACAAATGAACAAATGAACAAATGATCAAATGAACAAATGAACAAATGAACAAATGAACAAATGAACAAATGAACAAATGAACAAATGAACAAATGAACAAATGAACAAATGAACAAATGAACAAATGAACAAATGAACAAATGAACAAATGAACAAATGAACAAATGAACAAATGAACAAATGAACAAATGAACAAATGAAAGAATGAACAAATGAACGAATGAAAGAATGAACAAATGAAGAAATGAACAAATGAACAAATGAACAAATGAACAAATGAACAAATGAACAAATGAACAAATGAACAAATGAACAAATGAACAAATGAACAAATGAACAAATGAACAAATGAACAAATGAACAAATGAACAAATGAACAAATGAACAAATGAACAAATGAACAAATGAACAAATGAACAAATGAACAAATGAACAAATGAAAAAATGAACAAATGAACAAGTGAACAAATGAACGAATGAACAAATGAACGAATGAACGAATGAACAAATGAAAGAATGAACAAATGAAAGAATGAACAAATGAACAAATGAACAAATGAACAAATGAACGAATGAACGAATGAACAAATGAAAGAATGAACAAATGAAAGAATGAACAAATGAACAAATGAACAAATGAACAAATGAACAAATGAACAAATGAACAAATGAACAAATGAACAAATGAACAAATGAACAAATGAACAAATGAACAAATGAACAAATGAACAAATGAACAAATGAACAAATGAACAAATGAACAAATGAACAAATGAACAAATGAACAAATGAACAAATGAACAAATGAACAAATGAACAAATGAACAAATGAACAAATGAACAAATGAACAAATGAACAAATGAACAAATGAACCAATGAACAAATGAACAAATGAACAAATGAACAAATGAACAAATGATCAAATGAACAAATGAACAAATGAACAAATGAACAAATGAACAAATGAACAAATGAACAAATGAACAAATGAACAAATGAACAAATGAACAAATGAACAAATGAACAAATGAACAAATGAACAAATGAACAAATGAACAAATGAACAAATGAACAAATGAACAAATGAACAAATGAACAAATGAAAGAATGAACAAATGAAAGAATGAACAAATGAACAAATGAAAGAATGAACAAATGAAGAAATGAACAAATGAACAAATGAACAAATGAACAAATGAACAAATGAACAAATGAACAAATGAACAAATGAACAAATGAACAAATGAACAATTGAACAAATGAACAAATGAACAAATGAACAAATGAACAAATGAACAAATGAACAAATGAACAAATGAACAAATGAACAAATGAACAAATGAACAAATGAACAAATGAACAAATGAACAAATGAACAAATGAACAAATGAACAAATGAACAAATGAACAAATGAACAAGTGAACAAATGAACGAATGAACAAATGAACAAATGAACGAATGAACAAATGAAAGAATGAACAAATGAACAAATGAACAAATGAACAAATGAACAAATGAACAAATGAACAAATGAACAAATGAACAAATGAACAAATGAACAAATGAACAAATGAACAAATGAACAAATGAACAAATGAACAATTGAACAAATGAACAAATGAACAAATGAACAAATGAACAAATGAACAAATGAACAAATGAACAAATGAACAAATGAACAAATGAACAAATGAACAAATGAACAAATGAACAAATGAACAAATGAACAAATGAACAAATGAACAAATGAACAAATGAACAAATGAAAGAATGAACAAATGAACAAATGAAAGAATGAACAAATGAACAAATGAACAAATGAACAAATGAACAAATGAACAAATGAACAAATGAACAAATGAACAAATGAACAAATGAACAAATGAACAAATGAACAAATGAACAAATGAACAAATGAACAAATGAACAAATGAACAAATGAACAAATGAACAAATGAACAAATGATCAAATGAACAAATGAACAAGGGAACAAATGAACAAATGAACGAATGAACAAATGAACAAATGAACAAATGAACAAATGAACCAATGAACCAATGACCCAATGAACCGATGAACCAATGAACCAATGAACCAATGAACCAATGAACCAATGAACCATTGAACCAATGAACCAATGAACCAATGAACCAATGAACCAATGAACCAATGAACCAATCAACCAATGAACCAATGAACCAATGATCCAATGAACCAATGAACCAATGAACCAATGAAACAATGAACCAATGAACCAATGAACCAATGACCCAATGAACCAATGAACCAATGAACCAATGAACCAATGAACCAATGAACCAATGAACCAATGAACCAATGAACCAATGAACCAATGAACAAATGAACAAATGAACAAATGAACAAATGAAAGAATGAACAAATGAACAAATGAACAAATGAAAGAATGAACAAATGAACAAATGAATGAATGAACAAATGAACAAATGAACAAATGAACAAATGAACAAATGAACAAATGAACAAATGAACAAATGAACAAATGAACAAATGAACAAATGAACAAATGAACAAATGAACAAATGTACAAATGAACAAATGAACAAATGAACAAATGAACAAATGAACAAATGAACAAATGAACAAATGAACAAATGAACAAATGAACAAATGAACAAATGAACAAATGAACAAATGAACAAATGAACAAATGAACAAATGAACAAATGAACAAATGAACAAATGAACAAATGAACAAATGAACAAATGAACAAATGAACAAATGAACAAGTGAACAAGTGAACAAGTGAACAAATGAACAACTGAACAAATGAACAAATGAACAAATGAACAAATGAACAAATGAACAAATGAACAAATGAACAAATGAACAAATGAACAAATGAACAAATGAACAAATGAACAAATGAACAAATGAACAAATGAACAAATGAACAAATGAACAAATGAACAAATGAACAAATGAACAAATGAACAAATGAACAAATGAACAAATGAACAAATGAACAAATGAACAAATGAACAAATGAACAAATGAACAAATGAACAAATGAACAAATGAACAAATGAACAAATGAACAAATGAACAAATGAACAAATGAACAAATGAACAAATGAACAAATGAACAAATGAACAAATGAACAAATGAACAAATGAACAAATGAACAAATGAACAAATGAACAAATGAACAAATGAACAAATGAACAAATGAACAAATGAACAAATGATCAAATGAACAAATGAACAAATGAACAAATGAACAAATGAACAAATGAACAAATGAACAAATGAACAAATGAACAAATGAACAAATGAACAAATGAACAAATGAACAAATGAACAAATGAACAAATGAACAAATGAACAAATGAACAAATGAACAAATGAACAAATGAACAAATGAACAAATGAACAAATGAACAAGGGAACAAATGAACAAATGAACGAATGAACAAATGAACAAATGAACAAATGAACAAATGAACCAATGAACGAATGAACAAATGAAAGAATGAACAAATGAACAAATGAACAAATGAACAAATGAACAAATGAACAAATGAACAAATGAACAAATGAACAAATGAACAAATGAACAAATGAACAAATGAACAAATGAACAAATGAACAAATGAACAAATGAACAAATGAACAAATGAACAAATGAACAAATGAACAAATGAACAAATGAACAAATGAACAAATGAACAAATGAACAAATGAACAAATGAACAAATGAACAAATGAACAAATGAACAAATGAACAAATGAACAAATGAACAAATGAACAAATGAACAAATGAACAAATGAACAAATGAACAAATGAACAAATGAACAAATGAACAAATGAACAAATGAACAAATGAACAAATGAAAAAATGAACAAATGAACAAATGAACAAATGAACAAATGAACAAATGAACAAATGAACAAATGAACAAATGAACAAAGGAACAAACGAACAAACGAACAAACGAACAAACGAACAAACGAACAAACGAACAAACGAACAAACGAACAAACGAACAAACGAACAAACGAACAAACGAACAAACGAACAAACGAACAAACGAACAAACGAACAAACGAACAAACGAACAAACGAACAAACGAACAAACGAACAAACGAACAAACGAACAAACGAACAAACGAACAAACGAACAAACGAACAAACGAACAAACGAACAAACGAACAAACGAACAAACGAACAAACGAACAAACGAACAAACGAACAAATGAACAAATGAACAAATGAACAAATGAACAAATGAACAAATGAACAAATGAACAAGGGAACAAATGAACGAATGAACAAATTAACAAATGAACAAATGAACAAATGAACCAATGAACCAATGAACCAATGAACCAATGAACCGATGAACCGATGAACCGATGAACCAATGAACCAATGAACCAAAGAACCAAAGAACCAATGACCCAATGAACCAATGAACCAATGAACCAATGAACCAATGAACCAATGAACCAATGAACCAATGAACCAATGAACCAATGAACCAATGAACCAATGAACCAATGAACCAATGAACCAATGAACCAATGAACCAATGAACCAATGAACCAATGAACCAATGAACCAATGAACCAATGAACCAATGAACCAATGAACCAATGAACCAATGAACCAATGAACCAATGAACCAATGAACCAATGAACAAATGAACAAATGAACAAATGAAAGTATGAACAAATGAACAAATGAACAAATGAACAAATGAACAAATGAAAGAATGAACAAATGAACAAATGAAAGAATGAACAAATGAACAAATGAACAAATGAACAAATGAACAAATGAACAAATGAACAAATGAACAAATGAACAAATGAACAAATGAACAAATGAACAAATGAACAAATGAACAAATGAACAAATGAACAAATGAACAAATGAACAAATGAACAAATCAACAAATGAACAAATGAACAAATGAAAGAATGAACAAATGAACAAATGAACAAATGAAAGAATGAACAAATGAACAAATGAAAGAATGAACAAATGAACAAATGAACAAATGAACAAATGAACAAATGAACAAATGAACAAATGAACAAATGAACAAATGAACTAATGAACAAATGAACAAATGAACAAATGAACAAAAGAACAAATGAACAAGGGAACAAATGAACAAATGAACGAATGAACAAATGAACAAATGAACAAATGAACCAATGAACCAATGAACCAATGAACCAATGAACCGATGAACCAATGAACCAATGAACCAATGAACCAATGAACCAATGAACCAATGAACCAATGAACCAATGAACCAATGAACCAATGAACCAATGAACCAATGAACCAATGAACCAATGAACCAATGAACCAATGAACCAATGAACCAATGAACCAATGAACCAATGAACCAATGAACCAATGAACCAATGAACCAATGAACCAATGAACCAATGAACCAATGATCCAATGAACCAATGAACCAATGAACCAATGAAACAATGAACCAATGAACCAATGAACCAATGACCCAATGAACCAATGAACCAATGAACCAATGAACCAATGAACCAATGAAACAATGAACCAATGAACCAATGAACCAATGAACCAATGAACCAATGAACCAATGAACCAATGAACCAATGAACCAATGAACCAATGAACAAATGAACAAATGAACAAATGAAAGAATGAACAAATGAACAAATGAACAAATGAAAGAATGAACAAATGAACAAATGAAAGAATGAACAAATGAACAAATGAACAAATGAACAAATGAACAAATGAACAAATGAACAAATGAACAAATGAACAAATGAACAAATGAACAAATGAACAAATGAACAAATGAACAAACGAACAAAGGAACAAACGAACAAACGAACAAACGAACAAACGAACAAACGAACAAACGAACAAACGAACAAACGAACAAACGAACAAACGAACAAACGAACAAACGAACAAACGAACAAACGAACAAACGAACAAACGAACAAACGAACAAACGAACAAACGAACAAACGAACAAACGAACAAACGAACAAACGAACAAACGAACAAACGAACAAACGAACAAACGAACAAACGAACAAACGAACAAATGAACAAATGAACAAATGAACAAATGAACAAATGAACAAATGAACAAATGAACAAATGAACAAATGAACAAATGAACAAGGGAACAAATGAACAAATGAACGAATGAACAAATTAACAAATGAACAAATGAACAAATGAACCAATGAACCAATGAACCAATGAACCAATGAACCGATGAACCGATGAACCGATGAACCAATGAACCAATGAACCAAAGAACCAAAGAACCAATGACCCAATGAACCAATGAACCAATGAACCAATGAACCAATGAACCAATGAACCAATGAACCAATGAACCAATGAACCAATGAACCAATGAACCAATGAACCAATGAACCAATGAACCAATCAACCAATGAACCAATGAACCAATGAACCAATGAACCAATGAACCAATGAACCAATGAACCAATGAACCAATGAACCAATGAACAAATGAACAAATGAACAAATGAAAGTATGAACAAATGAACAAATGAACAAATGAAAGAATGAACAAATGAACAAATGAAAGAATGAAAGAATGAACAAATGAACAAATGAACAAATGAACAAATGAACAAATGAACAAATGAACAAATGAACAAATGAACAAATGAACAAATGAACAAATGAACAAATGAACAAATGAACAAATGAACAAATGAACAAATGAACAAATGAACAAATGAACAAATGAACAAATGAACAAATGAACAAATGTACAAATGAACAAATGAACAAATGAACAAATGAACATATGAACAAATGAACAAATGAACAAATGAGCAAATGAACAAATGAACAAATGAACAAATGAACAAATGAACAAATGAACAAATGAACAAATGAACAAATGAACAAATGAACAAATGAACAAATGAACAAATGAACAAAAGAACAAATGAACAAGGGAACAAATGAACAAATGAACGAATGAACAAATGAACAAATGAACAAATGAACAAATGAACCAATGAACCAATGAACCAATGAACCAATGAACCGATGAACCAATGAACCAATGAACCAATGAACCAATGAACCAATGAACCAATGAACCAATGAACCAATGAACCAATGAACCAATGAACCAATGAACCAATGAACCAATGAACCAATGAACCAATGAACCAATGAACCAATGAACCAATGAACCAATGAACCAATGAACCAATGAACCAATGAACCAATGAACCAATGAACCAATGAACCAATCAACCAATGAACCAATGAACCAATGATCCAATGAACCAATGAACCAATGAACCAATGAAACAATGAACCAATGAACCAATGAACCAATGACCCAATGAACCAATGAACCAATGAACCAATGAACCAATGAACCAATGAACCAATGAACCAATGAACCAATGAACCAATGAACCAATGAACCAATGAACCAATGAACAAATGAACAAATGAACAAATGAAAGAATGAACAAATGAACAAATGAACAAATGAAAGAATGAACAAATGAACAAATGAAAGAATGAACAAATGAACAAATGAACAAATGAACAAATGAACAAATGAACAAATGAACAAATGAACAAATGAACTAATGAACAAATGAACAAATGAACAAATGAACAAATGAACAAATGAACAAATGAACAAATGAACAAATGAACAAATGAACAAATGAACAAATGAACAAATGTACAAATGAACAAATGAACAAATGAAAGTATGAACAAATGAACAAATGAACAAATGAACAAATGAACAAATGAAAGAATGAACAAATGAACAAATGAAAGAATGAACAAATGAACAAATGAACAAATGAACAAATGAACAAATGAACAAATGAACAAATGAACAAATGAACAAATGAACAAATGAACAAATGAACAAATGAACAAATGAACAAATGAACAAATGAACAAATGAACAAATGAACAAATGAACAAATCAACAAATGAACAAATGAACAAATGAAAGAATGAACAAATGAACAAATGAACAAATGAAAGAATGAACAAATGAACAAATGAAAGAATGAACAAATGAACAAATGAACAAATGAACAAATGAACAAATGAACAAATGAACAAATGAACAAATGAACAAATGAACTAATGAACAAATGAACAAATGAACAAATGAACAAAAGAACAAATGAACAAGGGAACAAATGAACAAATGAACGAATGAACAAATGAACAAATGAACAAATGAACCAATGAACCAATGAACCAATGAACCAATGAACCGATGAACCAATGAACCAATGAACCAATGAACCAATGAACCAATGAACCAATGAACCAATGAACCAATGAACCAATGAACCAATGAACCAATGAACCAATGAACCAATGAACCAATGAACCAATGAACCAATGAACCAATGAACCAATGAACCAATGAACCAATGAACCAATGAACCAATGAACCAATGAACCAATGAACCAATGAACCAATGAACCAATGATCCAATGAACCAATGAACCAATGAACCAATGAAACAATGAACCAATGAACCAATGAACCAATGACCCAATGAACCAATGAACCAATGAACCAATGAACCAATGAACCAATGAAACAATGAACCAATGAACCAATGAACCAATGAACCAATGAACCAATGAACCAATGAACCAATGAACCAATGAACCAATGAACAAATGAACAAATGAACAAATGAAAGAATGAACAAATGAACAAATGAACAAATGAAAGAATGAACAAATGAACAAATGAAAGAATGAACAAATGAACAAATGAACAAATGAACAAATGAACAAATGAACAAATGAACAAATGAACAAATGAACAAATGAACAAATGAACAAATGAACAAATGAACAAATGAACAAACGAACAAAGGAACAAACGAACAAACGAACAAACGAACAAACGAACAAACGAACAAACGAACAAACGAACAAACGAACAAACGAACAAACGAACAAACGAACAAACGAACAAACGAACAAACGAACAAACGAACAAACGAACAAACGAACAAACGAACAAACGAACAAACGAACAAACGAACAAACGAACAAACGAACAAACGAACAAACGAACAAACGAACAAACGAACAAACGAACAAATGAACAAATGAACAAATGAACAAATGAACAAATGAACAAATGAACAAATGAACAAATGAACAAATGAACAAATGAACAAGGGAACAAATGAACAAATGAACGAATGAACAAATTAACAAATGAACAAATGAACAAATGAACCAATGAACCAATGAACCAATGAACCAATGAACCGATGAACCGATGAACCGATGAACCAATGAACCAATGAACCAATGAACCAAAGAACCAAAGAACCAATGACCCAATGAACCAATGAACCAATGAACCAATGAACCAATGAACCAATGAACCAATGAACCAATGAACCAATGAACCAATGAACCAATGAACCAATGAACCAATGAACCAATGAACCAATCAACCAATGAACCAATGAACCAATGAACCAATGAACCAATGAACCAATGAACCAATGAACCAATGAACCAATGAACCAATGAACAAATGAACAAATGAACAAATGAAAGTATGAACAAATGAACAAATGAACAAATGAAAGAATGAACAAATGAACAAATGAAAGAATGAAAGAATGAACAAATGAACAAATGAACAAATGAACAAATGAACAAATGAACAAATGAACAAATGAACAAATGAACAAATGAACAAATGAACAAATGAACAAATGAACAAATGAACAAATGAACAAATGAACAAATGAACAAATGAACAAATGAACAAATGAACAAATGAACAAATGAACAAATGTACAAATGAACAAATGAACAAATGAACAAATGAACATATGAACAAATGAACAAATGAACAAATGAGCAAATGAACAAATGAACAAATGAACAAATGAACAAATGAACAAATGAACAAATGAACAAATGAACAAATGAACAAATGAACAAATGAACAAATGAACAAATGAACAAATGAACAAAAGAACAAATGAACAAGGGAACAAATGAACAAATGAACGAATGAACAAATGAACAAATGAACAAATGAACAAATGAACCAATGAACCAATGAACCAATGAACCAATGAACCGATGAACCAATGAACCAATGAACCAATGAACCAATGAACCAATGAACCAATGAACCAATGAACCAATGAACCAATGAACCAATGAACCAATGAACCAATGAACCAATGAACCAATGAACCAATGAACCAATGAACCAATGAACCAATGAACCAATGAACCAATGAACCAATGAACCAATGAACCAATGAACCAATGAACCAATGAACCAATCAACCAATGAACCAATGAACCAATGATCCAATGAACCAATGAACCAATGAACCAATGAAACAATGAACCAATGAACCAATGAACCAATGACCCAATGAACCAATGAACCAATGAACCAATGAACCAATGAACCAATGAACCAATGAACCAATGAACCAATGAACCAATGAACCAATGAACCAATGAACCAATGAACAAATGAACAAATGAACAAATGAAAGAATGAACAAATGAACAAATGAACAAATGAAAGAATGAACAAATGAACAAATGAAAGAATGAACAAATGAACAAATGAACAAATGAACAAATGAACAAATGAACAAATGAACAAATGAACAAATGAACTAATGAACAAATGAACAAATGAACAAATGAACAAATGAACAAATGAACAAATGAACAAATGAACAAATGAACAAATGAACAAATGAACAAATGAACAAATGTACAAATGAACAAATGAACAAATGAACAAATGAACAAATGAACAAATGAACAAATGAACAAATGAACAAATGAACAAATGAACAAATGAACAAATGAACAAATGAACAAATGAACAAATGAACAAATGAACAAATGAACAAATGAATAAATGAACAAATGAACAAATGAACAAGTGAACAAGTGAACAAGTGAACAAATGAACAAATGAACAAATGAACAAATGAACAAATGAACAAATGAACAAATGAACAAATGAACAAATGAACAAATGAACAAATGAACAAATGAACAAATGAACAAATGAACAAATGAACAAATGAACATATGAACAAATGAACAAATGAACAAATGAACAAATGAACAAATGAACAAATGAACAAATGAACAAATGAACAAATGAACAAATGAACAAATGAACAAATGAACAAATGAACAAATGAACAAATGAACAAATGAACAAATGAACAAATGAACAAATGAACAAATGAACAAATGAACAAATGAACAAATGAACAAATGAACAAATGAACAAATGAACAAATGAACAAATGAACCAATGAACAAATGAACAAATGAACAAATGAACAAATGAACAAATGAACAAATGATCAAATGAACAAATGAACAAATGAACAAATGAACAAATGAACAAATGAACAAATGAACAAATGAACAAATGAACAAATGAACAAATGAACAAATGAACAAATGAACAAATGAACAAATGAACAAATGAACAAATGAACAAATGAACAAATGAAAGAATGAACAAATGAACGAATGAAAGAATGAACAAATGAAGAAATGAACAAATGAACAAATGAACAAATGAACAAATGAACAAATGAACAAATGAACAAATGAACAAATGAACAAATGAACAAATGAACAAATGAACAAATGAACAAATGAACAAATGAACAAATGAACAAATGAACAAATGAACAAATGAACAAATGAACAAATGAACAAATGAACAAATGAACAAATGAACAAATGAACAAATGAACAAATGAACAAGTGAACAAATGAACGAATGAACAAATGAACGAATGAACGAATGAACAAATGAAAGAATGAACAAATGAAAGAATGAACAAATGAACAAATGAACGAATGAACAAATGAACAAATGAACAAATGAACAAATGAACAAATGAACAAATGAACAAATGAACAAATGAACAAATGAACAAATGAACAAATGAACAAATGAACAAATGAACAAATGAACAAATGAACAAATGAACAAATGAACAAATGAACAAATGAACAAATGAACAAATGAACAAATGAACAAATGAACAAATGAACAAATGAACAAATGAACAAATGAACAAATGAACAAATGAACAAATGAACAAATGAACAAATGAACAAATGAACAAATGAACAAATGAACAAATGAACAAATGAACAAATGAACCAATGAACAAATGAACAAATGAACAAATGAACAAATGAACAAATGAACAAATGATCAAATGAACAAATGAACAAATGAACAAATGAACAAATGAACAAATGAACAAATGAACAAATGAACAAATGAACAAATGAACAAATGAACAAATGAACAAATGAACAAATGAACAAATGAACAAATGAACAAATGAACAAATGAACAAATGAACAAATGAACAAATGAACAAATGAAAGAATGAACAAATGAAAGAATGAACAAATGAACAAATGAAAGAATGAACAAATGAAGAAATGAACAAATGAACAAATGAACAAATGAACAAATGAACAAATGAACAAATGAACAAATGAACAAATGAACAAATGAACAAATGAACAAATGAACAAATGAACAAATGAACAAATGAACAAATGAACAAATGAACAAATGAACAAATGAACAAATGAACAAATGAACAAATGAACAAATGAACAAATGAACAAATGAACAAATGAACAAATGAACAAATGAACAAATGAACAAATGAACAAATGAACAAATGAACAAATGAACAAATGAACAAATGAACAAATGAACAAATGAACAAATGAACAAATGAACAAGTGAACAAATGAACGAATGAACAAATGAACAAATGAACGAATGAACAAATGAAAGAATGAACAAATGAACAAATGAACAAATGAACAAATGAACAAATGAACAAATGAACAAATGAACAAATGAACAAATGAACAAATGAACAAATGAACAAATGAACAAATGAACAAATGAACAAATGAACAAATGAACAAATGAACAAATGAACAAATGAACAAATGAACAAATGAACAAATGAACAAATGAACAAATGAACAAATGAACAAATGAACAAATGAACAAATGAACAAATGAACAAATGAACAAATGAACAAATGAACAAATGAACAAATGAACAAATGAACAAATGAAAGAATGAACAAATGAACAAATGAAAGAATGAACAAATGAACAAATGAACAAATGAACAAATGAACAAATGAACAAATGAACAAATGAACAAATGAACAAATGAACAAATGAACAAATGAACAAATGAACAAATGAACAAATGAACAAATGAACAAATGAACAAATGAACAAATGAACAAATGAACAAATGAACAAATGAACAAATGAACAAATGATCAAATGAACAAATGAACAAGGGAACAAATGAACAAATGAACGAATGAACAAATGAACAAATGAACAAATGAACAAATGAACCAATGAACCAATGACCCAATGAACCGATGAACCAATGAACCAATGAACCAATGAACCAATGAACCAATGAACCATTGAACCAATGAACCAATGAACCAATGAACCAATGAACCAATGAACCAATGAACCAATCAACCAATGAACCAATGAACCAATGATCCAATGAACCAATGAACCAATGAACCAATGAAACAATGAACCAATGAACCAATGAACCAATGACCCAATGAACCAATGAACCAATGAACCAATGAACCAATGAACCAATGAACCAATGAACCAATGAACCAATGAACCAATGAACCAATGAACAAATGAACAAATGAACAAATGAACAAATGAAAGAATGAACAAATGAACAAATGAACAAATGAAAGAATGAACAAATGAACAAATGAATGAATGAACAAATGAACAAATGAACAAATGAACAAATGAACAAATGAACAAATGAACAAATGAACAAATGAACAAATGAACAAATGAACAAATGAACAAATGAACAAATGTACAAATGAACAAATGAACAAATGAACAAATGAACAAATGAACAAATGAACAAATGAACAAATGAACAAATGAACAAATGAACAAATGAACAAATGAACAAATGAACAAATGAACAAATGAACAAATGAACAAATGAACAAATGAACAAATGAACAAATGAACAAATGAACAAATGAACAAATGAACAAGTGAACAAGTGAACAAGTGAACAAATGAACAACTGAACAAATGAACAAATGAACAAATGAACAAATGAACAAATGAACAAATGAACAAATGAACAAATGAACAAATGAACAAATGAACAAATGAACAAATGAACAAATGAACAAATGAACAAATGAACAAATGAACAAATGAACAAATGAACAAATGAACAAATGAACAAATGAACAAATGAACAAATGAACAAATGAACAAATGAACAAATGAACAAATGAACAAATGAACAAATGAACAAATGAACAAATGAACAAATGAACAAATGAACAAATGAACAAATGAACAAATGAACAAATGAACAAATGAACAAATGAACAAATGAACAAATGAACAAATGAACAAATGAACAAATGAACAAATGAACAAATGAACAAATGAACAAATGAACAAATGAACAAATGAAAGAATGAACAAATGAACAAATGAAAGAATGAACAAATGAACAAATGAACAAATGAACAAATGAACAAATGAACAAATGAACAAATGAACAAATGAACAAATGAACAAATGAACAAATGAACAAATGAACAAATGAACAAATGAACAAATGAACAAATGAACAAATGAACAAATGAACAAATGAACAAATGAACAAATGAACAAATGAACAAATGATCAAATGAACAAATGAACAAGGGAACAAATGAACAAATGAACGAATGAACAAATGAACAAATGAACAAATGAACAAATGAACCAATGAACCAATGACCCAATGAACCGATGAACCAATGAACCAATGAACCAATGAACCAATGAACCAATGAACCATTGAACCAATGAACCAATGAACCAATGAACCAATGAACCAATGAACCAATGAACCAATCAACCAATGAACCAATGAACCAATGATCCAATGAACCAATGAACCAATGAACCAATGAAACAATGAACCAATGAACCAATGAACCAATGACCCAATGAACCAATGAACCAATGAACCAATGAACCAATGAACCAATGAACCAATGAACCAATGAACCAATGAACCAATGAACCAATGAACCAATGAACCAATGAACAAATGAACAAATGAACAAATGAACAAATGAAAGAATGAACAAATGAACAAATGAACAAATGAAAGAATGAACAAATGAACAAATGAATGAATGAACAAATGAACAAATGAACAAATGAACAAATGAACAAATGAACAAATGAACAAATGAACAAATGAACAAATGAACAAATGAACAAATGAACAAATGAACAAATGTACAAATGAACAAATGAACAAATGAACAAATGAACAAATGAACAAATGAACAAATGAACAAATGAACAAATGAACAAATGAACAAATGAACAAATGAACAAATGAACAAATGAACAAATGAACAAATGAACAAATGAACAAATGAACAAATGAACAAATGAACAAATGAACAAATGAACAAATGAACAAATGAACAAATGAACAAGTGAACAAGTGAACAAGTGAACAAATGAACAACTGAACAAATGAACAAATGAACAAATGAACAAATGAACAAATGAACAAATGAACAAATGAACAAATGAACAAATGAACAAATGAACAAATGAACAAATGAACAAATGAACAAATGAACAAATGAACAAATGAACAAATGAACAAATGAACAAATGAACAAATGAACAAATGAACAAATGAACAAATGAACAAATGAACAAATGAACAAATGAACAAATGAACAAATGAACAAATGAACAAATGAACAAATGAACAAATGAACAAATGAACAAATGAACAAATGAACAAATGAACAAATGAACAAATGAACAAATGAACAAATGAACAAATGAACAAATGAACAAATGAACAAATGAACAAATGAACAAATGAACAAATGAACAAATGAACAAATGAACAAATGAACAAATGAACAAATGAACAAATGATCAAACGAACAAATGAACAAATGAACAAACGAACAAATGAACAAATGAACAAATGAACAAATGAACAAATGAACAAATGAACAAATGAACAAATGAACAAATGAACAAATGAACAAATGAACAAATGAACAAATGAACAAGGGAACAAATGAACAAATGAACGAATGAACAAATGAACAAATGAACAAATGAACAAATGAACCAATGAACGAATGAACCAATGAACGAATGAACAAATGAAAGAATGAACAAATGAACAAATGAACAAATGAACAAATGAACAAATGAACAAATGAACAAATGAACAAATGAACAAATGAACAAATGAACAAATGAACAAATGAACAAATGAACAAATGAACAAATGAACAAATGAACAAATGAACAAATGAACAAATGAACAAATGAACAAATGAACAAATGAACAAATGAACAAATGAACAAATGAACAAATGAACAAATGAACAAATGAACAAATGAACAAATGAACAAATGAACAAATGAACAAATGAACAAATGAACAAATGAACAAATGAACAAATGAACAAATGAACAAATGAACAAATGAACAAATGAACAAATGAACAAATGAACAAATGAACAAATGAACAAATGAACAAATGAACAAATGAACAAATGAACAAATGAACAAATGAACAAATGAACAAATGAACAAATGAACAAATGAACAAATGAACAAATGAACAAATGAACAAATGAACAAATGAACAAATGAACAAACGAACAAAGGAACAAACGAACAAACGAACAAACGAACAAACGAACAAACGAACAAACGAACAAACGAACAAACGAACAAACGAACAAACGAACAAACGAACAAACGAACAAACGAACAAACGAACAAACGAACAAACGAACAAACGAACAAACGAACAAACGAACAAACGAACAAACGAACAAACGAACAAACGAACAAACGAACAAACGAACAAACGAACAAACGAACAAACGAACAAACGAACAAACGAACAAACGAACAAACGAACAAACGAACAAACGAACAAACGAACAAACGAACAAACGAACAAACGAACAAACGAACAAACGAACAACTGAACAAATGAACAAATGAACAAATGAACAAATGAACAAATGAACAAATGAACAAATGAACAAATGAACAAATGAACAAATGAACAAATGAACAAATGAACAAATGAACAAATGAACAAATGAACAAATGAACAAATGAACAAATGAACAAATGAACAAATGAACAAATGAACAAATGAACAAATGAACAAATGAACAAATGAACAAATGAACAAATGAACAAATGAACAAATGAACAAATGAACAAATGAACAAATGAACAAATGAACAAATGAACAAATGAACAAATGAACAAATGAACAAATGAACAAATGAACAAATGAACAAATGAACAAATGAACAAATGAACAAATGAACAAATGAACAAATGAACAAATGAACAAATGAACAAATGAACAAATGAACAAATGATCAAACGAACAAATGAACAAATGAACAAACGAACAAATGAACAAATGAACAAATGAACAAATGAACAAATGAACAAATGAACAAATGAACAAATGAACAAATGAACAAATGAACAAATGAACAAATGAACAAATGAACAAGGGAACAAATGAACAAATGAACGAATGAACAAATGAACAAATGAACAAATGAACAAATGAACCAATGAACGAATGAACCAATGAACGAATGAACCAATGAACGAATGAACAAATGAAAGAATGAACAAATGAACAAATGAACAAATGAACAAATGAACAAATGAACAAATGAACAAATGAACAAATGAACAAATGAACAAATGAACAAATGAACAAATGAACAAATGAACAAATGAACAAATGAACAAATGAACAAATGAACAAATGAACAAATGAACAAATGAACAAATGAACAAATGAACAAATGAACAAATGAACAAATGAACAAATGAACAAATGAACAAATGAACAAATGAACAAATGAACAAATGAACAAATGAACAAATGAACAAATGAACAAATGAACAAATGAACAAATGAACAAATGAACAAATGAACAAATGAACAAATGAACAAATGAACAAATGAACAAATGAACAAATGAACAAATGAACAAATGAACAAATGAACAAATGAACAAATGAACAAATGAACAAATGAACAAATGAACAAATGAACAAATGAACAAATGAACAAATGAACAAATGAACAAATGAACAAATGAACAAACGAACAAAGGAACAAACGAACAAACGAACAAACGAACAAACGAACAAACGAACAAACGAACAAACGAACAAACGAACAAACGAACAAACGAACAAACGAACAAACGAACAAACGAACAAACGAACAAACGAACAAACGAACAAACGAACAAACGAACAAACGAACAAACGAACAAACGAACAAACGAACAAACGAACAAACGAACAAACGAACAAACGAACAAACGAACAAACGAACAAACGAACAAACGAACAAACGAACAAACGAACAAACGAACAAACGAACAAACGAACAAACGAACAAACGAACAAACGAACAAACGAACAAACGAACAAATGAACAAATGAACAAATGAACAAATGAACAAATGAACAAATGAACAAATGAACAAATGAACAAATGAACAAATGAACAAGGGAACAAATGAACGAATGAACAAATTAACAAATGAACAAATGAACAAATGAACCAATGAACCAATGAACCAATGAACCAATGAACCGATGAACCGATGAACCGATGAACCAATGAACCAATGAACCAAAGAACCAAAGAACCAATGACCCAATGAACCAATGAACCAATGAACCAATGAACCAATGAACCAATGAACCAATGAACCAATGAACCAATGAACCAATGAACCAATGAACCAATGAACCAATGAACCAATGAACCAATGAACCAATCAACCAATGAACCAATGAACCAATGAACCAATGAACCAATGAACCAATGAACCAATGAACCAATGAACCAATGAACAAATGAAAAAATGAACAAATGAAAGTATGAACAAATGAACAAATGAACAAATGAACAAATGAACAAATGAAAGAATGAACAAATGAACAAATGAAAGAATGAACAAATGAACAAATGAACAAATGAACAAATGAACAAATGAACAAATGAACAAATGAACAAATGAACAAATGAACAAATGAACAAATGAACAAATGAACAAATGAACAAATGAACAAATGAACAAATGAACAAATGAACAAATGAACAAATGAACAAATGAACAAATGAACAAATGAACAAATGAACAAATGAACAAATGAACAAATGAACAAATGAACAAATGAACAAATGTACAAATGAACAAATGAACAAATGAACAAATGAACAAATGAACAAATGAACAAATGAACAAATGAACAAATGAACAAATGAACAAATGAACAAATGAACAAATGAACAAATGAACAAATGAACAAATGAACAAATGAACAAATGAACAAATGAACAAATGAACAAATGAACAAATGAACAAATGAACAAATGAACAAATGAACAAAAGAACAAATGAACAAGGGAACAAATGAACAAATGAACGAATGAACAAATGAACAAATGAACAAATGAACCAATGAACCAATGAACCAATGAACCAATGAACCGATGAACCAATGAACCAATGAACCAATGAACCAATGAACCAATGAACCAATGAACCAATGAACCAATGAACCAATGAACCAATGAACCAATGAACCAATGAACCAATGAACCAATGAACCAATGAACCAATGAACCAATGAACCAATGAACCAATGAACCAATGAACCAATGAACCAATGAACCAATGAACCAATGAACCAATGAACCAATGAACCAATCAACCAATGAACCAATGAACCAATGATCCAATGAACCAATGAACCAATGAACCAATGAAACAATGAACCAATGAACCAATGAACCAATGACCCAATGAACCAATGAACCAATGAACCAATGAACCAATGAACCAATGAACCAATGAACCAATGAACCAATGAACCAATGAACCAATGAACCAATGAACCAATGAACCAATGAACCAATGAACAAATGAACAAATGAACAAATGAAAGAATGAACAAATGAACAAATGAACAAATGAAAGAATGAACAAATGAACAAATGAAAGAATGAACAAATGAACAAATGAACAAATGAACAAATGAACAAATGAACAAATGAACAAATGAACAAATGAACAAATGAACAAATGAACAAATGAACTAATGAACAAATGAACAAATGAACAAATGAACAAATGAACAAATGAACAAATGAACAAATGAACAAATGAACAAATGAACAAATGAACAAATGAACAAATGAACAAATGAACAAATGAACAAATGAACAAATGTACAAATGAACAAATGAACAAATGAACAAATGAACAAATGAACAAATGAACAAATGAACAAATGAACAAATGAACAAATGAACAAATGAACAAATGAACAAATGAACAAATGAACAAATGAACAAATGAACAAATGAACAAATGAATAAATGAACAAATGAACAAGTGAACAAGTGAACAAGTGAACAAGTGAACAAATGAACAAATGAACAAATGAACAAATGAACAAATGAACAAATGAACAAATGAACAAATGAACAAATGAACAAATGAACAAATGAACAAATGAACAAATGAACAAATGAACAAATGAACAAATGAACAAATGAACAAATAAACAAATGAACGAATGAACAAATGAACAAATGAACAAATGAACAAATGAACAAATGAACAAATGAACAAATGAACAAATGAACAAATGAACAAATGAACAAATGAACAAATGAACAAATGAACAAATGAACAAATGAACAAATGAACAAATGAACAAATGAACAAATGAACAAATGAACAAATGAACAAATGAACAAATGAACCAATGAACAAATGAACAAATGAACAAATGAACAAATGAACAAATGAACAAATGAACAAATGATCAAATGAACAAATGAACAAATGAACAAATGAACAAATGAACAAATGAACAAATGAACAAATGAACAAATGAACAAATGAACAAATGAACAAATGAACAAATGAACAAATGAACAAATGAACAAATGAACAAATGAACAAATGAACAAATGAACAAATGAAAGAATGAACAAATGAACGAATGAAAGAATGAACAAATGAACAAATGAACAAATGAACAAATGAACAAATGAACAAATGAACAAATGAACAAATGAACAAATGAACAAATGAACAAATGAACAAATGAACAAATGAACAAATGAACAAATGAACAAATGAACAAATGAACAAATGAACAAATGAACAAATGAACAAATGAACAAATGAACAAATGAACAAATGAACAAATGAACAAGTGAACAAATGAACGAATGAACAAATGAACGAATGAACGAATGAACAAATGAAAGAATGAACAAATGAAAGAATGAACAAATGAACAAATGAACAAATGAACAAATGAACAAATGAACAAATGAACAAATGAACAAATGAACAAATGAACAAATGAACAAATGAACAAATGAACAAATGAACAAATGAACAAATGAACAAATGAACAAATGAACAAATGAACAAATGAACAAATGAACAAATGAACAAATGAACAAATGAACAAATGAACAAATGAACAAATGAACAAATGAACAAATGAACAAATGAACAAATGAACAAATGAACAAATGAACAAATGAACAAATGAACAAATGAACAAATGAACAAATGAACAAATGAACAAATGAACAAATGAACAAATGAACAAATGAAAGAATGAACAAATGAACAAATGAACAAATGAACAAATGAACAAATGAACAAATGAACAAATGAACAAATGAACAAATGAACAAATGAACAAATGAACAAATGAACAAATGAACAAATGAACAAATGAACAAATGAACAAATGAACAAATGAACAAATGAACAAATGAACAAATGAACAAATGAACAAATGAACAAATGATCAAATGAACAAATGAACAAGGGAACAAATGAACAAATGAACGAATGAACAAATGAACAAATGAACAAATGAACAAATGAACAAATGAACCAATGAACCAATGAACCAATGAACCGATGAACCAATGAACCAATGAACCAATGAACCAATGAACCAATGAACCAATGAACCAATGAACCAATGAACCAATGAACCAATCAACCAATGAACCAATGAACCAATGATCCAATGAACCAATGAACCAATGAACCAATGAAACAATGAACCAATGAACCAATGAACCAATGACCCAATGAACCAATGAACCAATGAACCAATGAACCAATGAACCAATGAACCAATGAACCAATGAACCAATGAACAAATGAACAAATGAACAAATGAACAAATGAACAAATGAAAGAATGAACAAATGAACAAACGAACAAATGAAAGAATGAACAAATGAACAAATGAATGAATGAACAAATGAACAAATGAACAAATGAACAAATGAACAAATGAACAAATGAACAAATGAACAAATGAACAAATGAACAAATGAACAAATGAACAAATGAACAAATGAACAAATGAACAAATGAACAAATGAACAAATGAACAAATGTACAAATGAACAAATGAACAAATGAACAAATGAACAAATGAACAAATGAACAAATGAACAAATGAACAAATGAAGAAATGAACAAATGAACAAATGAACAAATGAACAAATGAACAAATGAACAAATGAACAAATGAACAAATGAACAAATGAACAAATGAACAAATGAACAAATGAACAAATGAACAAATGAACAAATGAACAAGTGAACAAGTGAACAAGTGAACAAATGAACAAATGAACAAATGAACAAATGAACAAATGAACAAATGAACAAATGAACAAATGAACAAATGAACAAATGAACAAATGAACAAATGAACAAATGAACAAATGAACAAATGAACAAATGAACAAATGAACAAATGAACAAATGAACAAATGAACAAATGAACAAATGAACAAATGAACAAATGAACAAATGAACAAATGAACAAATGAACAAATGAACAAATGAACAAATGAACAAATGAACAAATGATCAAATGAAAAAGGGAACAAATGAACAAATGAACGAATGAACGAATGAACAAATGAACAAATGAACAAATGAACAAATGAACAAATGAACCAATGAACCAATGAACCAATGAACCGATGAACCAATGAACCAATGAACCAATGAACCAATGAACCAATGAACCAATGAACCAATGAACCAATGAACCAATCAACCAATGAACCAATGAACCAATGATCCAATGAACCAATGAACCAATGAACCAATGAAACAATGAACCAATGAACCAATGAACCAATGACCCAAAGAACCAATGAACCAATGAACCAATGAACCAATGAACCAATGAACCAATGAACCAATGAACCAATGAACCAATGAACCAATGAACCAATGAACCAATGAACCAATGAACCAATGAACCAATGAACCAATGAACCAATGAACCAATGAACCAATGAACCAATGAACCAATGAACCAATGAACCAATGAACCAATGAACAAATGAACAAATGAACAAATGAACAAATGAAAGAATGAACAAATGAACAAATGAACAAATGAAAGAATGAACAAATGAACAAATGAATGAATGAACAAATGAACAAATGAACAAATGAACAAATGAACAAATGAACAAATGAACAAATGAACAAATGAACAAATGAACAAATGAACAAATGAACAAATGAACAAATGAACAAATGAACAAATGAACAAATGAACAAATGAACAAATGAACAAATGAACAAATGAACAAATGAACAAATGAACAAATGAACAAATGAACAAGGGAACAAATGAACGAATGAACAAATGAACAAATGAACAAATGAACCAATGAACCAATGAACCAATGAACCGATGAACCAATGAACCAATGAACCAATGAACCAATGAACCAATGAACCAAAGAACCAAAGAACCAATGACCCAATGAACCAATGAACCAATGAACCAAAGAACCAATGAACCAATGATCCAATGAACCAATGAACCAATGAACCAATGAACCAATGAACCAATGAACCAATGAACCAATGAACCAATGAACCAATGAACCAATGAACCAATCAACCAATGAACCAATGAACCAATGATCCAATGATCCAATGAACCAATGAACCAATGAACCAATGAAACAATGAACCAATGAACCAATTAACCAATGACCCAATGAACCAATGAACCAATGAACCAATGAACAAATGAACAAATGAACAAATGAACAAATGAAAGAATGAACAAATGAACAAATGAACAAATGAAAGAATGAACAAATGAACAAATGAAAGAATGAACAAATGAACAAATGAACAAATGAACAAATGAACAAATGAACAAATGAACAAATGAACAAATGAACAAATGAACAAATGAACAAATGAACAAATGAACAAATGAACAAATGAACAAATGAACAAATGAACAAATGAACAAATGAACAAATGAACAAATGAACAAATGAACAAATGAACAAATGAACAAATGAACAAATGAACAAATGAACAAATGAACAAATGAACAAATGAACAAATGAACAAATGAACAAATCAACAAATGAACAAATGAACAAATGAACAAATGAACAAATGAACAAATGAACAAATGAACAAATGAACAAATGAACAAATGAACAAATGAACAAATGAACAAATGAACAAATGAACAAATGAATAAATGAACAAATGAACAAGTGAACAAGTGAACAAGTGAACAAGTGAACAAGTGAACAAATGAACAAATGAACAAATGAACAAATGAACAAATGAACAAATGAACAAATGAACAAATGAACAAATGAACAAATGAACAAATGAACAAATGAACAAATGAACAAATGAACAAATGAACAAATGAACAAATGAACAAATGAACAAATGAACAAATGAACAAATGAACAAATGAACAAATGAACAAATGAACAAATGAACAAATGAACAAATGAACAAATGAACAAATGAACAAATGAACAAATGAACAAATGAACAAATGAACAAATGAACAAATGAACAAATGAACAAATGAACAAATGAACAAATGAACAAATGAACAAATGAACAAATGAACAAATGATCAAATGAACAAATGAACAAATGAACAAATGAACAAATGAACAAATGAACAAATGAACAAATGAACAAATGAACAAATGAACAAATGAACAAATGAACAAATGAACAAATGAACAAATGAAAGAATGAACAAATGAACAAATGAACAAATGAACAAATGAACAAATGAACAAATGAACAAATGAACCGATGAACCAATGAACCAATGAACCAATGAACCAATGAACCAATGAACCAATGATCCAATGAACCAATGATCCAATGAACCAATGAACCAATGAACCAATGAAACAATGAACCAATGAACCAATGAACCAATGAACCAATGAACCAATGAACCAATGAACCAATGAACCAATGAACCAATGAACCAATGAACCAATGAACCAATGAACCAATGAACCAATGAACCAATGAACCAATGAACAAATGAACAAATGAAAGAATGAACAAATGAACAAATGAAAGAATGAACAAATGAACAAATGAATGAATGAACAAATGAACAAATGAACAAATGAACAAATGAACAAATGAACAAATGAACAAATGAACAAATGAACAAATGAACAAATGAACAAATGAACAAACGAACAAATGAACAAATGAACAAATGAACAAATGAACAAATGAACAAATGAACAAATGAACAAATGAACAAATGAACAAATGAACAAATGAACAAATGAACAAATGAACAAATGAACAAATGAACAAATGAACAAATGAACAAATGAACAAATGAACAATTGAACAAGTGAACAAATGAACAAATGAACAAATGAACAAATGAACAAATGAACAAATGAACAAATGAACAAATGTACAAATGAACAAATGAACCAATGAACCAATGAACAAATGAACAAATGAACAAATGAAAGAATGAACAAATGAACAAATGAACAAATGAAAGAATGAACAAATGAACAAATGAAAGAATGAACAAATGAACAAATGAACAAATGAACAAATGAACAAATGAACAAATGAACAAATGAACAAATGAACAAATGAACTAATGAACAAATGAACAAATGAACAAATGAACAAATGAACAAATGAACAAATGAACAAATGAACAAATGAACAAATGAACAAATGAACAAATGAACAAATGAACAAATGAACAAATGAACAAATGAACAAATGTACAAATGAACAAATGAACAAATGAACAAATGAACAAATGAACAAATGAACAAATGAACAAATGAACAAATGAACAAATGAACAAATGAACAAATGAACAAATGAACAAATGAACAAATGAACAAATGAACAAATGAACAAATGAACAAATGAACAAATGAATAAATGAACAAATGAACAAGTGAACAAGTGAACAAGTGAACAAGTGAACAAATGAACAAATGAACAAATGAACAAATGAACAAATGAACAAATGAACAAATGAACAAATGAACAAATGAACAAATGAACAAATGAACAAATGAACAAATGAACAAATGAACAAATGAACAAATGAACAAATGAACAAATGAACAAATGAACAAATGAACGAATGAACAAATGAACAAATGAACAAATGAACAAATGAACAAATGAACAAATGAACAAATGAACAAATGAACAAATGAACAAATGAACAAATGAACAAATGAACAAATGAACAAATGAACAAATGAACAAATGAACAAATGAACAAATGAACAAATGAACAAATGAACAAATGAACAAATGAACCAATGAACAAATGAACAAATGAACAAATGAACAAATGAACAAATGAACAAATGAACAAATGATCAAATGAACAAATGAACAAATGAACAAATGAACAAATGAACAAATGAACAAATGAACAAATGAACAAATGAACAAATGAACAAATGAACAAATGAACAAATGAACAAATGAACAAATGAACAAATGAACAAATGAACAAATGAACAAATGAACAAATGAAAGAATGAACAAATGAACGAATGAAAGAATGAACAAATGAAGAAATGAACAAATGAACAAATGAACAAATGAACAAATGAACAAATGAACAAATGAACAAATGAACAAATGAACAAATGAACAAATGAACAAATGAACAAATGAACAAATGAACAAATGAACAAATGAACAAATGAACAAATGAACAAATGAACAAATGAACAAATGAACAAATGAACAAATGAACAAGTGAACAAATGAACGAATGAACAAATGAACGAATGAACGAATGAACAAATGAAAGAATGAACAAATGAAAGAATGAACAAATGAACAAATGAACAAATGAACAAATGAACAAATGAACAAATGAACAAATGAACAAATGAACAAATGAACAAATGAACAAATGAACAAATGAACAAATGAACAAATGAACAAATGAACAAATGAACAAATGAACAAATGAACAAATGAACAAATGAACAAATGAACAAATGAACAAATGAACAAATGAACAAATGAACAAATGAACAAATGAACAAATGAACAAATGAACAAATGAACAAATGAACAAATGAACAAATGAACAAATGAACAAATGAACAAATGAACAAATGAACAAATGAAAGAATGAAAGAATGAACAAATGAACAAATGAACAAATGAAAGAATGAACAAATGAACAAATGAACAAATGAACAAATGAACAAATGAACAAATGAACAAATGAACAAATGAACAAATGAACAAATGAACAAATGAACAAATGAACAAATGAACAAATGAACAAATGAACAAATGAACAAATGAACAAATGAACAAATGAACAAATGAACAAATGAACAAATGAACAAATGAACCAATGAACCAATGAACCAATGAACCAATCAACCAATGAACCAATGAACCAATGATCCAATGAACCAATGAACCAATGAACCAATGAAACAATGAACCAATGAACCAATGAACCAATGACCCAATGAACCAATGAACCAATGAACCAATGAACCAATGAACCAATGAACCAATGAACCAATGAACCAATGAACAAATGAACAAATGAACAAATGAACAAATGAACAAATGAAAGAATGAACAAATGAACAAATGAACAAATGAAAGAATGAACAAATGAACAAATGAATGAATGAACAAATGAACAAATGAACAAATGAACAAATGAACAAATGAACAAATGAACAAATGAACAAATGAACAAATGAACAAATGAACAAATGAACAAATGAACAAATGAACAAATGAACAAATGAACAAATGAACAAATGAACAAATGAACAAATGAACAAATGTACAAATGAACAAATGAACAAATGAACAAATGAACAAATGAACAAATGAACAAATGAACAAATGAACAAATGAAGAAATGAACAAATGAACAAATGAACAAATGAACAAATGAACAAATGAACAAATGAACAAATGAACAAATGAACAAATGAACAAATGAACAAATGAACAAATGAACAAATGAACAAATGAACAAATGAACAAGTGAACAAGTGAACAAGTGAACAAATGAACAAATGAACAAATGAACAAATGAACAAATGAACAAATGAACAAATGAACAAATGAACAAATGAACAAATGAACAAATGAACAAATGAACAAATGAACAAATGAACAAATGAACAAATGAACAAATGAACAAATGAACAAATGAACAAATGAACAAATGAACAAATGAACAAATGAACAAATGAACAAATGAACAAATGAACAAATGAACAAATGAACAAATGAACAAATGAACAAATGAACAAATGAACAAATGATCAAATGAAAAAGGGAACAAATGAACAAATGAACGAATGAACGAATGAACAAATGAACAAATGAACAAATGAACAAATGAACAAATGAACCAATGAACCAATGAACCAATGAACCGATGAACCAATGAACCAATGAACCAATGAACCAATGAACCAATGAACCAATGAACCAATGAACCAATGAACCAATCAACCAATGAACCAATGAACCAATGATCCAATGAACCAATGAACCAATGAACCAATGAAACAATGAACCAATGAACCAATGAACCAATGACCCAAAGAACCAATGAACCAATGAACCAATGAACCAATGAACCAATGAACCAATGAACCAATGAACCAATGAACCAATGAACCAATGAACCAATGAACCAATGAACCAATGAACCAATGAACCAATGAACCAATGAACCAATGAACCAATGAACCAATGAACCAATGAACCAATGAACCAATGAACCAATGAACCAATGAACAAATGAACAAATGAACAAATGAACAAATGAAAGAATGAACAAATGAACAAATGAACAAATGAAAGAATGAACAAATGAACAAATGAATGAATGAACAAATGAACAAATGAACAAATGAACAAATGAACAAATGAACAAATGAACAAATGAACAAATGAACAAATGAACAAATGAACAAATGAACAAATGAACAAATGAACAAATGAACAAATGAACAAATGAACAAATGAACAAATGAACAAATGAACAAATGAACAAATGAACAAATGAACAAATGAACAAGGGAACAAATGAACGAATGAACAAATGAACAAATGAACAAATGAACCAATGAACCAATGAACCAATGAACCGATGAACCAATGAACCAATGAACCAATGAACCAATGAACCAATGAACCAAAGAACCAAAGAACCAATGACCCAATGAACCAATGAACCAATGAACCAAAGAACCAATGAACCAATGATCCAATGAACCAATGAACCAATGAACCAATGAACCAATGAACCAATGAACCAATGAACCAATGAACCAATGAACCAATGAACCAATGAACCAATCAACCAATGAACCAATGAACCAATGATCCAATGAACCAATGAACCAATGAACCAATGAAACAATGAACCAATGAACCAATTAACCAATGACCCAATGAACCAATGAACCAATGAACCAATGAACAAATGAACAAATGAACAAATGAACAAATGAAAGAATGAACAAATGAACAAATGAACAAATGAAAGAATGAACAAATGAACAAATGAAAGAATGAACAAATGAACAAATGAACAAATGAACAAATGAACAAATGAACAAATGAACAAATGAACAAATGAACAAATGAACAAATGAACAAATGAACAAATGAACAAATGAACAAATGAACAAATGAACAAATGAACAAATGAACAAATGAACAAATGAACAAATGAACAAATGAACAAATGAACAAATGAACAAATGAACAAATGAACAAATGAACAAATGAACAAATGAACAAATGAACAAATGAACAAATGAACAAATGAACAAATGAACAAATGAACAAATGAACAAATGAACAAATGAACAAATGAACAAATGAACAAATGAACAAATGAACAAATGAACAAATGAACAAATGAACAAATGAACAAATGAATAAATGAACAAATGAACAAGTGAACAAGTGAACAAGTGAACAAGTGAACAAGTGAACAAATGAACAAATGAACAAATGAACAAATGAACAAATGAACAAATGAACAAATGAACAAATGAACAAATGAACAAATGAACAAATGAACAAATGAACAAATGAACAAATGAACAAATGAACAAATGAACAAATGAACAAATGAACAAATGAACAAATGAACAAATGAAAGAATGAACAAATGAACAAATGAACAAATGAACAAATGAACAAATGAACAAATGAACAAATGAACAAATGAACCGATGAACCAATGAACCAATGAACCAATGAACCAATGAACCAATGAACCAATGATCCAATGAACCAATGATCCAATGAACCAATGAACCAATGAACCAATGAAACAATGAACCAATGAACCAATGAACCAATGAACCAATGAACCAATGAACCAATGAACCAATGAACCAATGAACCAATGAACCAATGAACCAATGAACCAATGAACCAATGAACCAATGAACCAATGAACCAATGAACAAATGAACAAATGAACAAATGAACAAATGAAAGAATGAACAAATGAACAAATGAAAGAATGAACAAATGAACAAATGAATGAATGAACAAATGAACAAATGAACAAATGAACAAATGAACAAATGAACAAATGAACAAATGAACAAATGAACAAATGAACAAATGAACAAATGAACAAACGAACAAATGAACAAATGAACAAATGAACAAATGAACAAATGAACAAATGAACAAATGAACAAATGAACAAATGAACAAATGAACAAATGAACAAATGAACAAATGAACAAATGAACAAATGAACAAATGAACAAATGAACAATTGAACAAGTGAACAAATGAACAAATGAACAAATGAACAAATGAACAAATGAACAAATGAACAAATGAACAAATGTACAAATGAACAAATGAACAAATGAACAAATGAACAAATGAACAAATGAACAAATGAACAAATGAACAAATGAACAAATGAACAAATGAACAAATGAACAAATGAACAAATGAACAAATGAACAAATGAACAAATGAACAAATGAACAAATGAACAAATGAACAAGTGAACAAGTGAACAAGTGAACAAGTGAACAAATGAACAAATGAACAAATGAACAAATGAACAAATGAACAAATGAACAAATGAACAAATGAACAAATGAACAAATGAACAAATGAACAAATGAACAAATGAACAAATGAACAAATGAACAAATGAACAAATGAACAAATGAACAAATGAACAAATGAACAAATGAACAAATGAACAAATGAACAAATGAACAAATGAACAAATGAACAAATGAACAAATGAACAAATGAACAAATGAACAAATGAACAAATGAACAAATGAACAAATGAACAAATGAACAAATGAACAAATGAACAAAGGAACAAACGAACAAACGAACAAACGAACAAACGAACAAACGAACAAACGAACAAACGAACAAACGAACAAACGAACAAACGAACAAACGAACAAACGAACAAACGAACAAACGAACAAACGAACAAACGAACAAACGAACAAACGAACAAACGAACAAACGAACAAACGAACAAACGAACAAACGAACAAACGAACAAACGAACAAACGAACAAACGAACAAACGAACAAACGAACAAACGAACAAACGAACAAACGAACAAACGAACAAACGAACAAACGAACAAATGAACAAATGAACAAATGAACAAATGAACAAATGAACAAATGAACAAATGAACAAATGAACAAATGAACAAGGGAACAAATGAACGAATGAACAAATTAACAAATGAACAAATGAACAAATGAACCAATGAACCAATGAACCAATGAACCAATGAACCGATGAACCGATGAACCGATGAACCAATGAACCAATGAACCAAAGAACCAAAGAACCAATGACCCAATGAACCAATGAACCAATGAACCAATGAACCAATGAACCAATGAACCAATGAACCAATGAACCAATGAACCAATGAACCAATGAACCAATGAACCAATGAACCAATGAACCAATCAACCAATGAACCAATCAACCAATGAACCAATGAACCAATGAACCAATGAACCAATGAACCAATGAACCAATGAACAAATGAAAAAATGAACAAATGAAAGTATGAACAAATGAACAAATGAACAAATGAACAAATGAACAAATGAAAGAATGAACAAATGAACAAATGAAAGAATGAACAAATGAACAAATGAACAAATGAACAAATGAACAAATGAACAAATGAACAAATGAACAAATGAACAAATGAACAAATGAACAAATGAACAAATGAACAAATGAACAAATGAACAAATGAACAAATGAACAAATGAACAAATGAACAAATGAACAAATGAACAAATGAACAAATGAACAAATGAACAAATGAACAAATGAACAAATGAACAAATGAACAAATGAACAAATGAACAAATGAACAAATGAACAAATGAACAAATGAACAAATGAACAAATGAACAAATGAACAAATGAACAAATGAACAAATGAACAAATGAACAAATGAACAAATGAACAAATGAACAAAAGAACAAATGAACAAGGGAACAAATGAACAAATGAACGAATGAACAAATGAACAAATGAACAAATGAACCAATGAACCAATGAACCAATGAACCAATGAACCGATGAACCAATGAACCAATGAACCAATGAACCAATGAACCAATGAACCAATGAACCAATGAACCAATGAACCAATGAACCAATGAACCAATGAACCAATGAACCAATGAACCAATGAACCAATGAACCAATGAACCAATGAACCAATGAACCAATGAACCAATGAACCAATGAACCAATGAACCAATGAACCAATCAACCAATGAACCAATGAACCAATGATCCAATGAACCAATGAACCAATGAACCAATGAAACAATGAACCAATGAACCAATGAACCAATGACCCAATGAACCAATGAACCAATGAACCAATGAACCAATGAACCAATGAACCAATGAACCAATGAACCAATGAACCAATGAACCAATGAACCAATGAACCAATGAACCAATGAACCAATGAACAAATGAACAAATGAACAAATGAAAGAATGAACAAATGAACAAATGAACAAATGAAAGAATGAACAAATGAACAAATGAAAGAATGAACAAATGAACAAATGAACAAATGAACAAATGAACAAATGAACAAATGAACAAATGAACAAATGAACAAATGAACTAATGAACAAATGAACAAATGAACAAATGAACAAATGAACAAATGAACAAATGAACAAATGAACAAATGAACAAATGAACAAATGAACAAATGAACAAATGAACAAATGAACAAATGAACAAATGAACAAATGAACAAATGTACAAATGAACAAATGAACAAATGAACAAATGAACAAATGAACAAATGAACAAATGAACAAATGAACAAATGAACAAATGAACAAATGAACAAATGAACAAATGAACAAATGAACAAATGAACAAATGAACAAATGAATAAATGAACAAATGAACAAGTGAACAAGTGAACAAGTGAACAAGTGAACAAATGAACAAATGAACAAATGAACAAATGAACAAATGAACAAATGAACAAATGAACAAATGAACAAATGAACAAATGAACAAATGAACAAATGAACAAATGAACAAATGAACAAATGAACAAATGAACAAATGAACAAATGAACAAATGAACAAATGAACAAATGAACGAATGAACAAATGAACAAATGAACAAATGAACAAATGAACAAATGAACAAATGAACAAATGAACAAATGAACAAATGAACAAGTGAACAAGTGAACAAGTGAACAAGTGAACAAATGAACAAATGAACAAATGAACAAATGAACAAATGAACAAATGAACAAATGAACAAATGAACAAATGAACAAATGAACAAATGAACAAATGAACAAATGAACAAATGAACAAATGAACAAATGAACAAATGAACAAATGAACAAATGAACAAATGAACAAATGAACAAATGAACAAATGAACAAATGAACAAATGAACAAATGAACAAATGAACAAATGAACAAATGAACAAATGAACAAATGAACAAATGAACAAATGAACAAATGAACAAATGAACAAATGAACAAATGAACAAATGATCAAATGAAAAAGGGAACAAATGAACAAATGAACGAATGAACGAATGAACAAATGAACAAATGAACAAATGAACAAATGAACAAATGAACCAATGAACCAATGAACCAATGAACCGATGAACCAATGAACCAATGAACCAATGAACCAATGAACCAATGAACCAATGAACCAATGAACCAATGAACCAATCAACCAATGAACCAATGAACCAATGATCCAATGAACCAATGAACCAATGAACCAATGAAACAATGAACCAATGAACCAATGAACCAATGACCCAAAGAACCAATGAACCAATGAACCAATGAACCAATGAACCAATGAACCAATGAACCAATGAACCAATGAACCAATGAACCAATGAACCAATGAACCAATGAACCAATGAACCAATGAACCAATGAACCAATGAACCAATGAACCAATGAACCAATGAACCAATGAACCAATGAACCAATGAACCAATGAACCAATGAACAAATGAACAAATGAACAAATGAACAAATGAAAGAATGAACAAATGAACAAATGAACAAATGAAAGAATGAACAAATGAACAAATGAATGAATGAACAAATGAACAAATGAACAAATGAACAAATGAACAAATGAACAAATGAACAAATGAACAAATGAACAAATGAACAAATGAACAAATGAACAAATGAACAAATGAACAAATGAACAAATGAACAAATGAACAAATGAACAAATGAACAAATGAACAAGGGAACAAATGAACGAATGAACAAATGAACAAATGAACAAATGAACCAATGAACCAATGAACCAATGAACCGATGAACCAATGAACCAATGAACCAATGAACCAATGAACCAATGAACCAAAGAACCAAAGAACCAATGACCCAATGAACCAATGAACCAATGAACCAAAGAACCAATGAACCAATGATCCAATGAACCAATGAACCAATGAACCAATGAACCAATGAACCAATGAACCAATGAACCAATGAACCAATGAACCAATGAACCAATGAACCAATCAACCAATGAACCAATGAACCAATGATCCAATGAACCAATGAACCAATGAACCAATGAAACAATGAACCAATGAACCAATTAACCAATGACCCAATGAACCAATGAACCAATGAACCAATGAACAAATGAACAAATGAACAAATGAACAAATGAAAGAATGAACAAATGAACAAATGAACAAATGAAAGAATGAACAAATGAACAAATGAAAAAATGAACAAATGAACAAATGAACAAATGAACAAATGAACAAATGAACAAATGAACAAATGAACAAATGAACAAATGAACAAATGAACAAATGAACAAATGAACAAATGAACAAATGAACAAATGAACAAATGAACAAATGAACAAATGAACAAATGAACAAATGAACAAATGAACAAATGAACAAATGAACAAATGAACAAATGAACAAATGAACAAATGAACAAATGAACAAATGAACAAATGAACAAATGAACAAATGAACAAATGAACAAATGAACAAATGAACAAATGAACAAATGAACAAATGAACAAATGAACAAATGAACAAATGAACAAATGAACAAATGAACAAATGAACAAATGAACAAATGAACAAATGAACAAATGAACAAATGAACAAATGAACAAATGAATAAATGAACAAATGAACAAGTGAACAAGTGAACAAGTGAACAAGTGAACAAGTGAACAAATGAACAAATGAAGAAATGAACAAATGAACAAATGAACAAATGAACAAATGAACAAATGAACAAATGAACAAATGAACAAATGAACAAATGAACAAATGAACAAATGAACAAATGAACAAATGAACAAATGAACAAATGAACAAATGAACAAATGAACAAATGAACAAATGAACAAATGAACAAATGAACAAATGAACAAATGAACAAATGAACAAATGAACAAATGAACAAATGAACAAATGAACAAATGAACAAATGAACAAATGAACAAATGAACAAATGAACAAATGAACAAATGAACAAATGAACAAATGAACAAATGAACAAATGAACAAATGAACAAATGAACAAATGAACAAATGAACAAATGATCAAATGAACAAATGAACAAATGAACAAATGAACAAATGAACAAATGAACAAATGAACAAATGAACAAATGAACAAATGAACAAATGAACAAATGAACAAATGAACAAATGAAAGAATGAACAAATGAACAAATGAACAAATGAACAAATGAACAAATGAACAAATGAACAAATGAACAAATGAACAAATGAACCGATGAACCAATGAACCAATGAACCAATGAACCAATGAACCAATGAACCAATGATCCAATGAACCAATGATCCAATGAACCAATGAACCAATGAACCAATGAAACAATGAACCAATGAACCAATGAACCAATGAACCAATGAACCAATGAACCAATGAACCAATGAACCAATGAACCAATGAACCAATGAACCAATGAACCAATGAACCAATGAACCAATGAACCAATGAACCAATGAACAAATGAACAAATGAACAAATGAACAAATGAAAGAATGAACAAATGAACAAATGAAAGAATGAACAAATGAACAAATGAATGAATGAACAAATGAACAAATGAACAAATGAACAATTGAACAAATGAACAAATGAACAAATGAACAAATGAACAAATGAACAAATGAACAAATGAACAAACGAACAAATGAACAAATGAACAAATGAACAAATGAACAAATGAACAAATGAACAAATGAACAAATGAACAAATGAACAAATGAACAAATGAACAAATGAACAAATGAACAAATGAACAAATGAACAAATGAACAAATGAACAATTGAACAAGTGAACAAATGAACAAATGAACAAATGAACAAATGAACAAATGAACAAATGAACAAATGAACAAATGTACAAATGAACAAATGAACAAATGAACAAATGAACAAATGAACAAATGAACAAATGAACAAATGAACAAATGAACAAATGAACAAATGAACAAATGAACAAATGAACAAATGAACAAATGAACAAATGAACAAATGAACAAATGAACAAATGAACAAATGAACAAATGAACAAGTGAACAAGTGAACAAGTGAACAAGTGAACAAATGAACAAATGAACAAATGAACAAATGAACAAATGAACAAATGAACAAATGAACAAATGAACAAATGAACAAATGAACAAATGAACAAATGAACAAATGAACAAATGAACAAATGAACAAATGAACAAATGAACAAATGAACAAATGAACAAATGAACAAATGAACAAATGAACAAATGAACAAATGAACAAATGAACAAATGAACAAATGAACAAATGAACAAATGAACAAATGAACAAATGAACAAATGAACAAATGAACAAATGAACAAATGAACAAAGGAACAAACGAACAAACGAACAAACGAACAAACGAACAAACGAACAAACGAACAAACGAACAAACGAACAAACGAACAAACGAACAAACGAACAAACGAACAAACGAACAAACGAACAAACGAACAAACGAACAAACGAACAAACGAACAAACGAACAAACGAACAAACGAACAAACGAACAAACGAACAAACGAACAAACGAACAAACGAACAAACGAACAAACGAACAAACGAACAAACGAACAAACGAACAAACGAACAAACGAACAAACGAACAAACGAACAAACGAACAAACGAACAAACGAACAAACGAACAAACGAACAAACGAACAAATGAACAAATGAACAAATGAACAAATGAACAAATGAACAAATGAACAAATGAACAAATGAACAAATGAACAAGGGAACAAATGAACGAATGAACAAATTAACAAATGAACAAATGAACAAATGAACCAATGAACCAATGAACCAATGAACCAATGAACCGATGAACCGATGAACCGATGAACCAATGAACCAATGAACCAAAGAACCAAAGAACCAATGACCCAATGAACCAATGAACCAATGAACCAATGAACCAATGAACCAATGAACCAATGAACCAATGAACCAATGAACCAATGAACCAATGAACCAATGAACCAATGAACCAATCAACCAATGAACCAATCAACCAATGAACCAATGAACCAATGAACCAATGAACCAATGAACCAATGAACCAATGAACAAATGAAAAAATGAACAAATGAAAGTATGAACAAATGAACAAATGAACAAATGAACAAATGAACAAATGAAAGAATGAACAAATGAACAAATGAAAGAATGAACAAATGAACAAATGAACAAATGAACAAATGAACAAATGAACAAATGAACAAATGAACAAATGAACAAATGAACAAATGAACAAATGAACAAATGAACAAATGAACAAATGAACAAATGAACAAATGAACAAATGAACAAATGAACAAATGAACAAATGAACAAATGAACAAATGAACAAATGAACAAATGAACAAATGTACAAATGAACAAATGAACAAATGAACAAATGAACAAATGAACAAATGAACAAATGAACAAATGAACAAATGAACAAATGAACAAATGAACAAATGAACAAATGAACAAATGAACAAATGAACAAATGAACAAATGAACAAATGAACAAATGAACAAATGAACAAATGAACAAATGAACAAATGAACAAATGAACAAATGAACAAAAGAACAAATGAACAAGGGAACAAATGAACAAATGAACGAATGAACAAATGAACAAATGAACAAATGAACCAATGAACCAATGAACCAATGAACCAATGAACCGATGAACCAATGAACCAATGAACCAATGAACCAATGAACCAATGAACCAATGAACCAATGAACCAATGAACCAATGAACCAATGAACCAATGAACCAATGAACCAATGAACCAATGAACCAATGAACCAATGAACCAATGAACCAATGAACCAATGAACCAATGAACCAATGAACCAATGAACCAATGAACCAATGAACCAATGAACCAATCAACCAATGAACCAATGAACCAATGATCCAATGAACCAATGAACCAATGAACCAATGAAACAATGAACCAATGAACCAATGAACCAATGACCCAATGAACCAATGAACCAATGAACCAATGAACCAATGAACCAATGAACCAATGAACCAATGAACCAATGAACCAATGAACCAATGAACCAATGAACCAATGAACCAATGAACCAATGAACAAATGAACAAATGAACAAATGAAAGAATGAACAAATGAACAAATGAACAAATGAAAGAATGAACAAATGAACAAATGAAAGAATGAACAAATGAACAAATGAACAAATGAACAAATGAACAAATGAACAAATGAACAAATGAACAAATGAACAAATGAACTAATGAACAAATGAACAAATGAACAAATGAACAAATGAACAAATGAACAAATGAACAAATGAACAAATGAACAAATGAAAGAATGAACAAATGAACAAATGAACAAATGAACAAATGAACAAATGAACAAATGAACAAATGAACAAATGAACAAATGAACAAATGAACAAATGAACAAATGAACAAATGAACAAATGAACAAATGAACAAATGAACAAATGAACAAATGAACAAATGAACAAATGAACAAATGAACAAATGAACAAATGAACAAATGAACAAATGAACAAATGAACAAATGATCAAATGAACAAATGAACAAGGGAACAAATGAACAAATGAACGAATGAACAAATGAACAAATGAACAAATGAACAAATGAACCAATGAACCAATGAACCAATGAACCGATGAACCAATGAACCAATGAACCAATGAACCAATGAACCAATGAACCAATGAACCAATGAACCAATGAACCAATGAACCAATCAACCAATGAACCAATGAACCAATGATCCAATGAACCAATGAACCAATGAACCAATGAAACAATGAACCAATGAACCAATGAACCAATGACACAATGAACCAATGAACCAATGAACCAATGAACCAATGAACCAATGAACCAATGAACCAATGAACCAATGAACCAATGAACCAATGAACCAATGAACAAATGAACAAATGAACAAATGAACAAATGAACAAATGAAAGAATGAACAAATGAACAAATGAACAAATGAAAGAATGAACAAATGAACAAATGAATGAATGAAGAAATGAACAAATGAACAAATGAACAAATGAACAAATGAACAAATGAACAAATGAACAAATGAACAAATGAACAAATGAACAAATGAACAAATGAACAAATGAACAAATGAACAAGTGAACAAGTGAACAAGTGAACAAATGAACAAATGAACAAATGAACAAATGAACAAATGAACAAATGAACAAATGAACAAATGAACAAATGAACAAATGAACAAATGAACAAATGAACAAATGAACAAATGAACAAATGAACAAATGAACAAATGAACAAATGAACAAATGAACAAATGAACAAATGAACAAATGAACAAATGAACAAATGAACAAATGAACAAATGAACAAATGAACAAATGAACAAATGAACAAATGAACAAATGAACAAATGATCAAATGAAAAAGGGAACAAATGAACAAATGAACGAATGAACGAATGAACAAATGAACAAATGAACAAATGAACAAATGAACAAATGAACCAATGAACCAATGAACCAATGAACCGATGAACCAATGAACCAATGAACCAATGAACCAATGAACCAATGAACCAATGAACCAATGAACCAATGAACCAATCAACCAATGAACCAATGAACCAATGATCCAATGAACCAATGAACCAATGAACCAATGAAACAATGAACCAATGAACCAATGAACCAATGACCCAAAGAACCAATGAACCAATGAACCAATGAACCAATGAACCAATGAACCAATGAACCAATGAACCAATGAACCAATGAACCAATGAACCAATGAACCAATGAACCAATGAACCAATGAACCAATGAACCAATGAACCAATGAACCAATGAACCAATGAACCAATGAACCAATGAACCAATGAACCAATGAACCAATGAACCAATGAACCAATGAACCAATGAACAAATGAACAAATGAACAAATGAACAAATGAAAGAATGAACAAATGAACAAATGAACAAATGAAAGAATGAACAAATGAACAAATGAATGAATGAACAAATGAACAAATGAACAAATGAACAAATGAACAAATGAACAAATGAACAAATGAACAAATGAACAAATGAACAAATGAACAAATGAACAAATGAACAAATGAACAAATGAACAAATGAACAAATGAACAAATGAACAAATGAACAAATGAACAAATGAACAAATGAACAAATGAACAAATGAACAAATGAACAAATGAACAAGGGAACAAATGAACGAATGAACAAATGAACAAGTGAACAAATGAACCAATGAACCAATGAACCAATGAACCGATGAACCAATGAACCAATGAACCAATGAACCAATGAACCAATGAACCAAAGAACCAAAGAACCAATGACCCAATGAACCAATGAACCAATGAACCAAAGAACCAATGAACCAATGATCCAATGAACCAATGAACCAATGAACCAATGAACCAATGAACCAATGAACCAATGAACCAATGAACCAATGAACCAATGAACCAATCAACCAATGAACCAATGAACCAATGATCCAATGAACCAATGAACCAATGAACCAATGAAACAATGAACCAATGAACCAATTAACCAATGACCCAATGAACCAATGAACCAATGAACCAATGAACAAATGAACAAATGAACAAATGAACAAATGAAAGAATGAACAAATGAACAAATGAACAAATGAAAGAATGAACAAATGAACAAATGAAAGAATGAACAAATGAACAAATGAACAAATGACCAAATGAACAAATGAACAAATGAACAAATGAACAAATGAACAAATGAACAAATGAACAAATGAACAAATGAACAAATGAACAAATGAACAAATGAACAAATGAACAAATGAACAAATGAACAAATGAACAAATGAACAAATGAACAAATGAACAAATGAACAAATGAACAAATGAACAAATGAACAAATGAACAAATGAACAAATGAACAAATGAACAAATGAACAAATGAACAAATGAACAAATGAACAAATGAACAAATGAACAAATGAACAAATGAACAAATGAACAAATGAACAAATGAACAAATGAACAAATGAACAAATGAACAAATGAACAAATGAATAAATGAACAAATGAACAAGTGAACAAGTGAACAAGTGAACAAGTGAACAAGTGAACAAATGAACAAATGAACAAATGAACAAATGAACAAATGAACAAATGAACAAATGAACAAATGAACAAATGAACAAATGAACAAATGAACAAATGAACAAATGAACAAATGAACAAATGAACAAATGAACAAATGAACAAATGAACAAATGAACAAATGAACAAATGAACAAATGAACAAATGAACAAATGAACAAATGAACAAATGAACAAATGAACAAATGAACAAATGAACAAATGAACAAATGAACAAATGAACAAATGAACAAATGAACAAATGAACAAATGAACAAATGAACAAATGAACAAATGAACAAATGAACAAATGAACAAATGAACAAATGAACAAATGATCAAATGAACAAATGAACAAATGAACAAATGAACAAATGAACAAATGAACAAATGAACAAATGAACAAATGAACAAATGAACAAATGAACAAATGAACAAATGAACAAATGAACAAATGAACAAATGAACAAATGAAAGAATGAACAAATGAACAAATGAACAAATGAACAAATGAACAAATGAACAAATGAACAAATGAACAAATGAACAAATGAACAAATGAACAAATGAACCGATGAACCAATGAACCAATGAACCAATGAACCAATGAACCAATGAACCAATGATCCAATGAACCAATGATCCAATGAACCAATGAACCAATGAACCAATGAAACAATGAACCAATGAACCAATGAACCAATGAACCAATGAACCAATGAACCAATGAACCAATGAACCAATGAACCAATGAACCAATGAACCAATGAACCAATGAACCAATGAACCAATGAACCAATGAACCAATGAACCAATGAACAAATGAACAAATGAACAAATGAACAAATGAAAGAATGAACAAATGAACAAATGAAAGAATGAACAAATGAACAAATGAATGAATGAACAAATGAACAAATGAACAAATGAACAAATGAACAAATGAACAAATGAACAAATGAACAAATGAACAAATGAACAAATGAACAAATGAACAAATGAACAAATGAACAAATGAACAAATGAACAAATGAACAAATGAACAAATGAACAAATGAACAAATGAACAAATGAACAAATGAACAAATGAACAAATGAACAAATGAACAAATGAACAAGTGAACAAATGAACAAATGAACAAATGAACAAATGAACAAATGAACAAATGAACAAATGAACAAATGTACAAATGAACAAATGAACAAATGAACAAATGAACAAATGAACAAATGAACAAATGAACAAATGAACAAATGAACAAATGAACAAATGAACAAATGAACAAATGAACAAATGAACAAATGAACAAATGAACAAATGAACAAGTGAACAAGTGAACAAGTGAACAAGTGAACAAATGAACAAATGAACAAATGAACAAATGAACAAATGAACAAATGAACAAATGAACAAATGAACAAATGAACAAATGAACAAATGAACAAATGAACAAATGAACAAATGAACAAATGAACAAATGAACAAATGAACAAATGAACAAATGAACAAATGAACAAATGAACAAATGAACAAATGAACAAATGAACAAATGAACAAATGAACAAATGAACAAATGAACAAATGAACAAATGAACAAATGAACAAATGAACAAATGAACAAATGAACAAATGATCAAATGAACAAATGAACAAATGAACAAATGAACAAATGAACAAATGAACAAATGAACAAATGAACAAATGAACAAATGAACAAATGAACAAAAGAACAAATGAACAAATGAAAGAATGAACAAATGAAAGAATGAACAAATGAACAAATGAAAGAATGAACAAATGAAGAAATGAACAAATGAACAAATGAACAAATGAACAAATGAACAAATGAACAAATGAACAAATGAACAAATGAACAAATGAACAAATGAACAAATGAACAAATGAACAAATGAACAAATGAACAAATGAACAAATGGACAAATGAACAAATGAACAAATGAACAAATGAACAAATGAACAAATGAACAAATGAACAAATGAACAAATGAACAAATGAACAAATGAACAAGTGAACAAATGAACGAATGAACAAATGAACAAATGAACGAATGAACAAATGAACAAATGAACAAATGAACAAATGAACAAATGAACAAATGAACAAATGAACAAATGAACAAATGAACAAATGAACAAATGAACAAATGAAAGAATGAACAAATGAACAAATGAAAGAATGAACAAATGAACAAATGAACAAATGAACAAATGAACAAATGAACAAATGAACAAATGAACAAATGAACAAATGAACAAATGAACAAATGAACAAATGAACAAATGAACAAATGAACAAATGAACAAATGAACAAATGAACAAATGAACAAATGATCAAATGAACAAGGGAACAAATGAACGAATGAACGAATGAACGAATGAACAAATGAACAAATGAACAAATGAACAAATGAACCAATGAACCAATGAACCAATGAACCGATGAACCAATGAACCAATGAACCAATGAACCAATGAACCAATGAACCAATGAACCAATGAACCAATGAACCAATGAACCAATCAACCAATGAACCAATGAACCAATGATCCAATGAACCAATGAACCAATGAACCAATGAAACAATGAACCAATGAACCAATGACCCAAAGAACCAATGAACCAATGAACCAATGAACCAATGAACCAATGAACCAATGAACCAATGAACCAATGAACCAATGAACCAATGAACCAATGAACCAATGAACCAATGAACCAATGAACCAATGAACCAATGAACCAATGAACCAATGAACCAATGAACCAATGAACCAATGAACCAATGAACAAATGAACAAATGAACAAATGAACAAATGAAAGAATGAACAAATGAACAAATGAACAAATGAAAGAATGAACAAATGAACAAATGAATGAATGAACAAATGAACAAATGAACAAATGAACAAATGAACAAATGAACAAATGAACAAATGAACAAATGAACAAATGAACAAATGAACAAATGAACAAATGAACAAATGAACAAATGAACAAATGAACAAATGAACAAATGAACAAATGAACAAATGAACAAGGGAACAAATGAACGAATGAACAAATGAACAAATGAACAAATGAACAAGGGAACAAATGAACGAATGAACAAATGAACAAATGAACAAATGAACCAATGAACCAATGAACCAATGAACCGATGAACCAATGAACCAATGAACCAATGAACCAATGAACCAATGAACCAAAGAACCAAAGAACCAATGACCCAATGAACCAATGAACCAATGAACCAATGAACCAATGAACCAATGAACCAATGAACCAATGAACCAATCAACCAATCAACCAATGAACCAATCAACCAATGAACCAATGAACCAATGATCCAATGAACCAATGAACCAATGAACCAATGAAACAATGAACCAATGAACCAATGAACCAATGACCCAATGAACCAATGAACCAATGAACCAATGAACCAATGAACAAATGAACAAATGAACAAATGAACAAATGAAAGAATGAACAAATGAACAAATGAACAAATGAAAGAATGAACAAATGAACAAATGAAAGAATGAACAAATGAACAAATGAACAAATGAACAAATGAACCGATGAACCAATGAACCAATGAACCAATGAAGCAATGAACCAATGAACCAATGATCCAATGAACCAATGATCCAATGAACCAATGAACCAATGAACCAATGAAACAATGAACCAATGAACCAATGAACCAATGAACCAATGAACCAATGAACCAATGAACCAATGAACCAATGAACCAATGAACCAATGAACCAATGAACCAATGAACCAATGAACCAATGAACCAATGAACCAATGAACCAATGAACCAATGAACCAATGAACCAACGAACCAATGAACAAATGAACAAATGAACAAATGAACAAATGAAAGAATGAACAAATGAACAAATGAAAGAATGAACAAATGAACAAATGAATGAATGAACAAATGAACAAATGAACAAATGAACAAATGAACAAATGAACAAATGAACAAATGAACAAATGAACAAATGAACAAATGAACAAATGAACAAATGAACAAATGAACAAATGAACAAATGAACAAATGAACAAATGAACAAATGAACAAATGAACAAATGAACAAATGAACAAATGAACAAATGAACAAATGAACAAATGAACAAATGAACAAATGAACAAATGAACAAATGAACAAATGAACAAATGAACAAGTGAACAAATGAACAAATGAACAAATGAAGAAATGAACAAATGAACAAATGAACAAATGAACAAATGAACAAATGAACAAATGTACAAATGAACAAATGAACAAATGAACAAATGAACACATGAACAAATGAACAAATGAACAAATGAACAAATGAACAAATGAACAAATGAACAAATGAACAAATGAACAAATGAACAAATGAACAAATGAACAAATGAACAAATGAACAAATGAACAAATGAACAAATGAACAAATGAACAAGTGAACAAGTGAACAAGTGAACAAGTGAACAAATGAACAAATGAACAAATGAACAAATGAACAAATGAACAAATGAACAAATGAACAAATGAACAAATGAACAAATGAACAAATGAGCAAATGAACAAATGAACAAATGAACAAATGAACAAATGAACAAATGAACAAATGAACAAATGAACAAATGAACAAATGAACAAATGAACAAATGAACAAATGAACAAATGAACAAATGAACAAATGAACAAATGAACAAATGAACAAATGAACAAATGAACAAATGAACAAATGAACAAATGAACAAATGAACAAATGAACAAATGAACAAATGAACAAATGAACAAATGAACAAATGAACAAATGAACAAATGAACAAATGATCAAATGAACAAATGAACAAATGAACAAATGAACAAATGAACAAATGAACAAATGAACAAATGAACAAATGAACAAATGAACAAATGAACAAAAGAACAAATGAACAAATGAAAGAATGAACAAATGAAAGAATGAACAAATGAACAAATGAAAGAATGAACAAATGAAGAAATGAACAAATGAACAAATGAACAAATGAACAAATGAACAAATGAACAAATGAACAAATGAACAAATGAACAAATGAACAAATGAACAAATGAACAAATGAACAAATGAACAAATGAACAAATGGACAAATGAACAAATGAACAAATGAACAAATGAACAAATGAACAAATGAACAAATGAACAAATGAACAAATGAACAAATGAACAAATGAACAAATGAACAAATGAACAAGTGAACAAATGAACGAATGAACGAATGAACAAATGAACGAATGAACAAATGAACAAATGAACAAATGAACAAATGAACAAATGAACAAATGAACAAATGAACAAATGAACAAATGAACAAATGAACAAATGAACAAATGAACAAATGAAAGAATGAACAAATGAACAAATGAAAGAATGAACAAATGAACAAATGAACAAATGAACAAATGAACAAATGAACAAATGAACAAATGAACAAATGAACAAATGAACAAATGAACAAATGAACAAATGAACAAATGAACAAATGAACAAATGAACAAATGAACAAATGAACAAATGATCAAATGAACAAATGAACAAGGGAACAAATGAACAAATGAACGAATGAACAAATGAACAAATGAACAAATGAACAAATGAACCAATGAACCGATGAACCAATGAACCAATGAACCAATGAACGAATGAACCAATGAACCAAAGAACCAAAGAACCAATGACCCAATGAACCAATGAACCAATGAACCAATGAACCAATGAAACAATGAACCAATGAACCAATGAACCAATGAACCAATGAACCAATGAACCAATGAACCAATGAACCAATGAACCAATGAACCAATGAACCAATCAACCAATGAACCAATGAACCAATGATCCAATGAACCAATGAACCAATGAACCAATGAAACAATGAACCAATGAACCAATGAACCAATGACCCAATGAACCAATGAACCAATGAACCAATGAACCAATGAACCAATGAACCAATGAACCAATGAACCAATGAACCAATGAACCAATGAACCAATGAACCAATGAACCAATGAACCAATGAACCAATGAACCAATGAACCAATGAACCAATGAACCAATGAACCAATGAACCAATGAACCAATGAACCAATAAACCAATGAACAAATGAACAAATGAACAAATGAAAGAATGAACCAATGAACAAATGAACAAATGAACAAATGAACAAATGAACAAATGAACAAATGAACAAATGAACAAATGAACAAATGAACAAATGAACAAATGAACAAATGAACAAATGAACAAATGAACAAATGAACAAATGAACAAATGAACAAATGAACAAATGAACAAATGAACAAATGAACAAATGAACAAATGAACAAATGAACAAATGAACAAATGAACAAATGAACAAATGAACAAATGAACAAATGAACAAATGAACAAATGAACAAATGAACAAATGAACAAATGAACAAGGGAACAGATGAACAAATGAACGAATGAATAAATGAACAAATGAACAAATGAACAAATGAACAAATGAACCAATGAACCAATGAACCAATGAACCAATGAAACAATGAACCAATGAACCGATGAACCAATGAACCGATGAACCAATGAACCAATGAACCAAAGAACCAATGACCCAATGAACCAATGAACCAATGAACCAATGAACCAATGAACCAATGAACCAATGAACCAATGAACCAATGAACCAATGAACCAATGAACCAATGAACCAATGAACCAATGAACCAATGAACCAATGAACCAATGAACCAATGAACCAATGAACCAATGAACCAATGAACCAATGAACAAATGAACAAATGAACAAATGAACAAATGAACAAATGAACAAATGAACAAATGAACAAATGAACAAATGAACAAATGAACAAATGAACAAATGAACAAATGAACAAATGAACAAATGAACAAATGAACAAATGAACAAATGAACAAATGAACAAATGAACAAATGAACAAATGAACAAATGAACAAATGAACAAATGAACAAATGAACAAATGAACAAATGAACAAATGTACAAATGAACAAATGAACAAATGAACAAATGAACAAATGAACAAATGAACAAATGAACAAATGAACAAATGAACAAATGAACAAATGAACAAATGAACAAATGAACAAATGAACCAATGAACCAATGAACCAATGAACCGATGAACCAATGAACCAATGAACCAATGAACCAATGAACCAATGAACCAAAGAACCAAAGAACCAATGACCCAATGAACCAATGAACCAATGAACCAATGAACCAATGAACCAATGAACCAATGAACCAATGAACCAATGAACCAATGAACCAATGAACCAATGAACCAATGAACCAATGAACCAATCAACCAATGAACCAATGAACCAATGAACCAATGAACCAATGAACCAATGAACCAATGAACCAATGAACCAATGAACCAATGAACCAATGAACCAATGAACCAATGAACCAATGAACCAATGAACCAATGAACCAATGAACCAATCAACCAATGAACCAATGAACCAATGATCCAATGAACCAATGAACCAATGAACCAATGAAACAATGAACCAATGAACCAATGAACCAATGACCCAATGAACCAATGAACCAATGAACCAATGAACCAATGAACCAATGAACCAATGAACCAATGAACCAATGAACCAATGAACCAATGAACCAATGAACCAATGAACCAATGAACCAATGAACAAATGAACAAATGAACAAATGAAAGAATGAACAAATGAACAAATGAACAAATGAAAGAATGAACAAATTAACAAATGAAAGAATGAACAAATGAACAAATGAACAAATGAACAAATGAACAAATGAACAAATGAACAAATGAACAAATGAACAAATGAACTAATGAACAAATGAACAAATGAACAAATGAACAAATGAACAAATGAACAAATGAACAAATGAACAAATGAACAAATGAACAAATGAACAAATGAACAAATGAACAAATGAACAAATGAACAAATGAACAAATGAACAAATGAACAAATGAACAAATGAACAAATGTACAAATGAACAAATGAACAAATGAACAAATGAACAAATGAACAAATGAACAAATGAACAAATGAACAAATGAACAAATGAACAAATGAACAAATGAACAAATGAACAAATGAACAAATGAACAAATGAACAAATGAACAAATGAACAAATGAACAAATGAACAAATGAACAAATGAACAAATGAACAAATGAACAAATGAACAAATGAACAAATGAACAAATGAACAAATGAACAAATGAACAAATGAACAAATGAACAAATGAACAAATGAACAAATGAACAAATGATCAAATGAACAAATGAACAAATGAACAAATGAACAAATGAACAAATGAACAAATGAACAAATGAACAAATGAACAAATGAACAAATGAACAAATGAAGAAATGAACAAATGAACAAATGAACAAATGAAAGAATGAACAAATGAAAGAATGAACAAATGAAAGAATGAACAAATGAACAAATGAAAGAATGAACAAATGAAGAAATGAAGAAATGAACAAATGAACAAATGAACAAATGAACAAATGAACAAATGAACAAATGAACAAATGAACAAATGAACAAATGAACAAATGAACAAATGAACAAATGAACAAATGAACAAATGAACAAATGAACAAATGAACAAATGAACAAATGAACAAATGAACAAATGAACAAATGAACAAATGAACAAATGAACAAATGAACAAATGAACAAATGAACAAATGAACAAATGAACAAATGAACAAATGAACAAATGAACAAATGAACAAATGAACAAATGAACAAATGAACAAATGAACAAATGAACAAATGAACAAATGAACAAATGAACAAATGAGCAAATGAACAAATGAACAAATGAACAAATGAACAAATGAACAAATGAACAAATGAACAAATGAACAAATGAACAAATGAACAAATGAACAAATGAACAAATGAACAAATGAACAAATGAACAAATGAACAAATGAACAAATGAACAAATGAACAAATGAACAAATGAACAAATGAACAAATGAACAAATGAACAAATGAACAAATGAACAAATGAACAAATGAACAAATGAACAAATGAACAAATGAACAAATGAACAAATGAACAAATGAACAAATGAACAAATGAACAAATGAACAAATCAACAAATGAACAAATGAACAAAGGAACAAACGAACAAACGAACAAACGAACAAACGAACAAACGAACAAACGAACAAACGAACAAACGAACAAACGAACAAACGAACAAACGAACAAACGAACAAACGAACAAACGAACAAACGAACAAACGAACAAACGAACAAACGAACAAACGAACAAACGAACAAACGAACAAACGAACAAACGAACAAACGAACAAACGAACAAACGAACAAACGAACAAACGAACAAACGAACAAACGAACAAACGAACAAACGAACAAATGAACAAATGAACAAATGAACAAATGAACAAATGAACAAGGGAACAGATGAACAAATGAACGAATGAACAAATGAACAAATGAACAAATGAACAAATGAACCAATGAACCAATGAACCAATGAACCGATGAACCAATGAACCGATGAACCAATGAACCAATGAACCAAAGAACCAATGACCCAATGAACCAATGAACCAATGAACCAATGAACCAATGAACCAATGAACCAATGAACCAATGAACCAATGAACCAATGAACCAATGAACCAATGAACCAATGAACCAATGAACCAATGAACCAATGAACCAATGAACCAATGAACCAATGAACCAATGAACCAATGAACCAATGAACCAATGAACCAATGAACAAATGAACAAATGAACAAATGAAAGTATGAACAAATGAACAAATGAACAAATGAACAAATGAAAGAATGAACAAATGAACAAATGAAAGAATGAACAAATGAACAAATGAACAAATGAACAAATGAACAAATGAACAAATGAACAAATGAACAAATGAACAAATGAACAAATGAACAAATGAACAAATGAACAAATGAACAAATGTACAAATGAACAAATGAACAAATGAACAAATGAACAAATGAACAAATGAACAAATGAACAAATGAACAAATGAACAAATGAACAAATGAACAAATGAACAAATGAACAAATGAACAAATGAACAAATGAACAAATGAACAAATGAACAAGGGAACAAATGAACAAATGAACGAATGAACAAATGAACAAATGAACAAATGAACAAATGAACAAATGAACCAATGAACCAATGAACCAATGAACCGATGAACCAATGAACCGATGAACCAATGAACCGATGAACCAATGAACCAATGAACCAATGAACCAATGAACCAATGAACCAATGAACCAATGAACCAATGAACCAATGAACCAATGAACCAATGAACCAATGAACCAATGAACCAATGAACCAATGAACCAATCAACCAATGAACCAATGAACCAATGAACAAATGAACAAATGAACAAATGAAAGAATGAACAAATGAACAAATGAAAGAATGAACAAATGAACAAATGAACAAATGAACAAATGAAAGAATGAACAAATGAACAAATGAAAGAATGAACAAATGAACAAATGAACAAATGAACAAATGAACAAATGAACAAATGAACAAATGAACAAATGAACAAATGAACAAATGAACAAATGAACAAATGAACAAATGAACAAATGAACAAATGTACAAATGAACAAATGAACAAATGAACAAATGAACAAATGAACAAATGAACAAATGAACAAATGAACAAATGAACAAATGAACAAATGAACAAATGAACAAATGAACAAATGAACAAATGAACAAATGAACAAATGAACAAATGAACAAATGAACAAATGAACCAATGAACCAATGAACCAATGAACCGATGAACCAATGAACCAATGAACCAATGAACCAATGAACCAATGAACCAAAGAACCAAAGAACCAATGACCCAATGAACCAATGAACCAATGAACCAATGAACCAATGAACCAATGAACCAATGAACCAATGAACCAATGAACCAATGAACCAATGAACCAATGAACCAATCAACCAATGAACCAATGAACCAATGATCCAATGAACCAATGAACCAATGAACCAATGAAACAATGAATAAATGAACCAATGAACCAATGACCCAATGAACCAATGAACCAATGAACCAATGAACCAATGAACCAATGAACCAATGAACCAATGAACCAATGAACCAATGAACCAATGAACCAATGAACCAATGAACCAATGAACCAATGAACCAATGAACCAATGAACCAATGAACCAATGAACAAATGAACAAATGAGCAAATGAACAAATGAAAGAATGAACAAATGAACAAATGAACAAATGAAAGAATGAACAAATGAACAAATGAAAGAATGAACAAATGAACAAATGAACAAATGAACAAATGAACAAATGAACAAATGAACAAATGAACAAATGAACAAATGAACAAATGAACAAATGAACAAATGAACAAATGAACAAATGAACAAATGAACAAATGAACAAATGAACAAATGAACAAATGAACAAATGAACAAATGAACAAATGAACAAATGAACAAATGTACAAATGAACAAATGAACAAATGAACAAATGAACAAATGAACAAATGAACAAATGAACAAATGAACAAGTGAACAAATGAACAAATGAACAAATGAACAAATGAACAAATGAACAAATGAACAAATGAACAAGTGAACAAGTGAACAAATGAACAAATGAACAAATGAACAAATGAACAAATGAACAAATGAACAAATGAACAAATGAACAAATGAACAAATGAACAAATGAACAAATGAACAAATGAACAAATGAACAAATGAACAAATGAACAAATGAACAAATGAACAAATGAACAAATGAACAAATGAACAAATGAACAAATGAACAAATGAACAAATGAACAAATGAACAAATGAACAAATGAACAAATGAACAAATGAACAAATGAACAAATGAACAAATGAACAAATGAACAAATGAACAAATGAACAAATGAACAAATGATCAAATGAACAAATGAACAAATGAACAAATGAACAAATGAACAAATGAACAAATGAACAAATGAACAAATGAACAAATGAACAAATGAACAAATGAACAAATGAACAAATGAACAAATGAACAAATGAACAAATGAACAAATGAAAGAATGAACAAATGAAAGAATGAACAAATGAACAAATGAAAGAATGAACAAATGAAGAAATGAACAAATGAACAAATGAACAAATGAACAAATGAACAAATGAACAAATGAACAAATGAACAAATGAACAAATGAACAAATGAACAAATGAACAAATGAACAAATGAACAAATGAACAATTGAACAAATGAACAAATGAACAAGTGAACAAGTGAACAAGTGAACAAATGAACAAATGAACAAATGAACAAATGAACAAATGAACAAATGAACAAATGAACAAATGAACAAATGAACAAATGAACAAATGAACAAATGAACAAATGAACAAATGAACAAATGAACAAATGAACAAATGAACAAATGAACAAATGAACAAATGAACAAATGAACAAATGAACAAATGAACAAATGAACAAATGAACAAATGAACAAATGAACAAATGAATAAATGAACAAATGAACAAATGATCAAATGAACAAATGAACAAATGAACAAATGAACAAATGAACAAATGAACAAATGAACAAATGAACAAATGAACAAATGAACAAATGAACAAATGAACAAATGAACAAATGAACAAATGAAAGAATGAACAAATGAAAGAATGAACAAATGAACAAATGAAAGAATGAACAAATGAACAAATGATCAAATGAACAAATGAACAAATGAACAAATGAACAAATGAACAAATGAACAAATGAACAAATGAACAAATGAACAAATGAACAAATGAACAAATGAACAAATGAACAAATGAACAAATGAACAAATGAACAAATGAACAAATGAACAAATGAACAAATGAACAAATGAACAAATGAACAAATGAACAAATGAACAAATGAACAAATGAACAAATGAACAAATGAACAAATGAACAAATGAACAAGTGAACGAATGAACGAATGAACAAATGAACAAATGAACGAATGAACAAATGAAAGAATGAACAAATGAACAAATGAACAAATGAACAAATGAACAAATGAACAAATGAACAAATGAACAAATGAACAAATGAACAAATGAACAAATGAACAAATGAACAAATGAACAAATGAACAAATGAACAAATGAACAAATGAACAAATGAACAAATGAACAAATGAACAAATGAACAAATGAACAAATGAACAAATGAACAAATGAACAAATGAACAAATGAACAAATGAACAAATGAACAAATGATCAAATGAACAAATGAACAAATGAACAAATGAACAAATGAACAAATGAACAAATGAACAAACGAACAAATGAACAAACGAACAAATGAACAAACGAACAAGTGAACAAATGAACGAATGAACAAATGAACAAATGAACGAATGAACAAATGAAAGAATGAACAAATGAACAAATGAACAAATGAACCAATGAACCAATGAACCAATGAAACAATGAACCGATGAACCAATGAACCGATGAACCAATGAACCAATGAACCAAAGAACCAAAGAACCAATGACCCAATGAACCAATGAACCAATGAACCAATGAACCAATGAACCAATGAACCAATGAACCAATGAACCAATGAACCAATGAACCAATGAACCAATGAACCAATGAACCAATGAACCTATCAACCAATGAACCAATGAACCAATGAACCAATGAACCAATGAACAAATGAACCAATGAACCAATGAACCAATGAACCAATGAACCAATGAACCAATGAACCAATGAACCAATGAACCAATGAACAAATGAACAAATGAACAAATGAAAGAATGAACAAATGGACAAATGAACAAATGAACAAATGAAAGAATGAACAAATGAACAAATGAAAGAATGAACAAATGAACAAATGAACAAATGAACAAATGAACAAATGAACAAATGAACAAATGAACAAATGAACAAATGAACAAATGAACAAATGATCAAATGAACAAATGAACAAATGAACAAATGGACAAATGAACAAATGAACAAATGAACAAATGAACAAACGAACAAATGAACAAACGAACAAACGAACAAACGAACAAACGAACAAACGAACAAACGAACAAACGAACAAACGAACAAACGAACAAACGAACAAACGAACAATCGAACAAACGAACAAACGAACAAACGAACAAACGAACAAACGAACAAACGAACAAACGAACAAACGAACAATCTAACAAACGAACAAACGAACAAACGAACAAACGAACAAACGAACAAACGAACAAACGAAAAAACGAACAAACGAACAAATGAACAAATTAACAAATGCACAAATGAACAAATGAACAAATGAACAAATGAACAAATGAACAAAGAACAAATGAACAAATGAACAAGGGAACAAATGAACAAATGAACGAATGAACAAATGAACAAATGAACAAATGAACAAATGAACCAATGAACCAATGAACCAATGAACCAATGAAACAATGAACCGATGAACCAATGAACCGATGAACCAATGAACCAATGAACCAAAGAACCAAAGAACCAATGACCCAATGAACCAATGAACCAATGAACCAATGAACCAATGAACCAATGAACCAATGAACCAATGAACCAATGAACCAATGAACCAATGAACCAATGAACCAATGAACCAATGAACCAATGAACCAATGAACCTATCAACCAATGAACCAATGAACCAATGAACCAATGAACCAATGAACCAATGAACCAATGAACCAATGAACCAATGAACCAATGAACCAATGAACCAATGAACAAATGAACAAATGAACAAATGAAAGAATGAACAAATGGACAAATGAACAAATGAACAAATGAAAGAATGAACAAATGAACAAATGAAAGAATGAACAAATGAACAAATGAACAAATGAACAAATGAACAAATGAACAAATGAACAAATGAACAAATGAACAAATGAACAAATGAACAAATGAACAAATGAACAAATGAACAAATGAACAAATGAACAAATGAACAAATGAACAAATGAACAAATGAACAAATGAACAAATGAACAAATGAACAAATGTACAAATGAACAAATGAACAAATGAACAAATGAACAAATGAACAAATGAACAAATGAACAAATGAACAAATGACCAAATGAACAAATGAACAAATGAACAAATGAACAAATGAACAAGGGAACAAATGAACAAATGAACGAATGAACAAATGAACAAATGAACAAATGAACAAATGAACCAATGAACCAATGAACCAATGAACCGATGAACCAATGAACCAATGAACCAATGAACCAATGAACCAATGAACCAATGAACCAATGAACCAATGAACCAATGAACCAATGAACCAATGAACCAATGAACCAATGAACCAATGAACCAATGAACCAATGAACCAATGAACCAATGAACCAATGAACCAATGAACCAATGAACCAATGAACCCATGAACCAATGAACCAATGAACCAATGAACCAATGAACCAATGAACCAATGAACCAATGAACCAATGAACCAATGAACCAATGAACCAATGAACCAATGAACCAATGAACCAATGAACAAATGAACAAATGAACAAATGAAAGAATGAACAAATGAACAAATGAACAAATGAACAAATGAAAGAATGAACAAATGAACAAATGAAAGAATGAACAATTGAACAAATGAACAAATGAACAAATGAACAAATGAACAAATGAACAAATGAACAAATGAACAAATGAACAAATGAACAAATGAACAAATGAACAAATGAACAAATGAACAAATGAACAAATGAACAAATGAACAAATGAACAAATGAACAAATGAACAAATGAACAAATGAACAAATGAACAAATGAACAAATGAACAAATGAACAAATGAACAAATGTACAAATGAACAAATGAACAAATGAACAAATGAACAAATGAACAAATGAACAAATGAACAAATGAACAAATGAACAAATGAATAAATGAACAAATGAACAAGTGAACAAGTGAACAAGTGAACAAGTGAACAAATGAACAAATGAACAAATGAACAAATGAACAAATGAACAAATGAACAAATGAACAAATGAACAAATGAACAAATGAACAAATGAACAAATGAACAAATGAACAAATGAACAAATGAACAAATGAACAAATGAACAAATGAACAAATGAACAAATGAACAAATGAACAAATGAACAAATGAACAAATGAACAAATGAACAAATGAACAAATGAACAAATGAACAAATGAACAAATGAACAAATGAACAAATGAACAAATGAACAAATGAACAAATGAACAAATGAACAAATGAACAACTGAACAAATGAACAAATGAACAAATGATCAAATGAACAAATGAACAAATGAACAAATGAACAAATGAACAAATGAACAAATGAACAAATGAACAAATGAACAAATGAACAAATGAACAAATGAACAAATGAACAAATGAAAGAATGAACAAATGAACAAATGAACAAATGAACAAATGAACAAATGAACAAATGAACAAATGAACAAATGAACAAATGAACAAATGAACAAATGAACAAATGAACAAATGAAAGAATGAACAAATGAACAAATGAACAAATGAACAAATGAACAAATGAACAAATGAACAAATGAACAAATGAACAAATGAACAAATGAACAAATGAACCGATGAACCAATGAACCAATGAACCAATGAAGCAATGAACCAATGAACCAATGATCCAATGAACCAATGATCCAATGAACCAATGAACCAATGAACCAATGAAACAATGAACCAATGAACCAATGAACCAATGAACCAATGAACCAATGAACCAATGAACCAATGAACCAATGAACCAATGAACCAATGAACCAATGAACCAATGAACCAATGAACCAATGAACCAATGAACCAATGAACCAATGAACCAATGAACCAATGAACCAACGAACCAATGAACAAATGAACAAATGAACAAATGAACAAATGAAAGAATGAACAAATGAACAAATGAAAGAATGAACAAATGAACAAATGAATGAATGAACAAATGAACAAATGAACAAATGAACAAATGAACAAATGAACAAATGAACAAATGAACAAATGAACAAATGAACAAATGAACAAATGAACAAATGAACAAATGAACAAATGAACAAATGAACAAATGAACAAATGAACAAATGAACAAATGAACAAATGAACAAATGAACAAATGAACAAATGAACAAATGAACAAATGAACAAATGAACAAATGAACAAATGAACAAATGAACAAATGAACAAATGAACAAATGAACAAATGAACAAGTGAACAAATGAACAAATGAACAAATGAAGAAATGAACAAATGAACAAATGAACAAATGAACAAATGAACAAATGAACAAATGTACAAATGAACAAATGAACAAATGAACAAATGAACACATGAACAAATGAACAAATGAACAAATGAACAAATGAACAAATGAACAAATGAACAAATGAACAAATGAACAAATGAACAAATGAACAAATGAACAAATGAACAAATGAACAAATGAACAAATGAACAAATGAACAAATGAACAAATGAACAAGTGAACAAGTGAACAAGTGAACAAGTGAACAAATGAACAAATGAACAAATGAACAAATGAACAAATGAACAAATGAACAAATGAACAAATGAACAAATGAACAAATGAACAAATGAGCAAATGAACAAATGAACAAATGAACAAATGAACAAATGAACAAATGAACAAATGAACAAATGAACAAATGAACAAATGAACAAATGAACAAATGAACAAATGAACAAATGAACAAATGAACAAATGAACAAATGAACAAATGAACAAATGAACAAATGAACAAATGAACAAATGAACAAATGAACAAATGAACAAATGAACAAATGAACAAATGAACAAATGAACAAATGAACAAATGATCAAATGAACAAATGAACAAATGAACAAATGAACAAATGAACAAATGAACAAATGAACAAATGAACAAATGAACAAATGAACAAATGAACAAAAGAACAAATGAACAAATGAAAGAATGAACAAATGAAAGAATGAACAAATGAACAAATGAAAGAATGAACAAATGAAGAAATGAACAAATGAACAAATGAACAAATGAACAAATGAACAAATGAACAAATGAACAAATGAACAAATGAACAAATGAACAAATGAACAAATGAACAAATGAACAAATGAACAAATGAACAAATGGACAAATGAACAAATGAACAAATGAACAAATGAACAAATGAACAAATGAACAAATGAACAAATGAACAAATGAACAAATGAACAAATGAACAAATGAACAAATGAACAAGTGAACAAATGAACGAATGAACGAATGAACAAATGAACGAATGAACAAATGAACAAATGAACAAATGAACAAATGAACAAATGAACAAATGAACAAATGAACAAATGAACAAATGAACAAATGAACAAATGAACAAATGAACAAATGAAAGAATGAACAAATGAACAAATGAAAGAATGAACAAATGAACAAATGAACAAATGAACAAATGAACAAATGAACAAATGAACAAATGAACAAATGAACAAATGAACAAATGAACAAATGAACAAATGAACAAATGAACAAATGAACAAATGAACAAATGAACAAATGAACAAATGAACAAATGATCAAATGAACAAATGAACAAGGGAACAAATGAACAAATGAACGAATGAACAAATGAACAAATGAACAAATGAACAAATGAACCAATGAACCGATGAACCAATGAACCAATGAACCAATGAACGAATGAACCAATGAACCAAAGAACCAAAGAACCAATGACCCAATGAACCAATGAACCAATGAACCAATGAACCAATGAAACAATGAACCAATGAACCAATGAACCAATGAACCAATGAACCAATGAACCAATGAACCAATGAACCAATGAACCAATGAACCAATGAACCAATCAACCAATGAACCAATGAACCAATGATCCAATGAACCAATGAACCAATGAACCAATGAAACAATGAACCAATGAACCAATGAACCAATGACCCAATGAACCAATGAACCAATGAACCAATGAACCAATGAACCAATGAACCAATGAACCAATGAACCAATGAACCAATGAACCAATGAACCAATGAACCAATGAACCAATGAACCAATGAACCAATGAACCAATGAACCAATGAACCAATGAACCAATGAACCAATGAACCAATGAACCAATGAACCAATAAACCAATGAACAAATGAACAAATGAACAAATGAAAGAATGAACCAATGAACAAATGAACAAATGAACAAATGAACAAATGAACAAATGAACAAATGAACAAATGAACAAATGAACAAATGAACAAATGAACAAATGAACAAATGAACAAATGAACAAATGAACAAATGAACAAATGAACAAATGAACAAATGAACAAATGAACAAATGAACAAATGAACAAATGAACAAATGAACAAATGAACAAATGAACAAATGAACAAATGAACAAATGAACAAATGAACAAATGAACAAATGAACAAATGAACAAATGAACAAATGAACAAATGAACAAGGGAACAGATGAACAAATGAACGAATGAATAAATGAACAAATGAACAAATGAACAAATGAACAAATGAACCAATGAACCAATGAACCAATGAACCAATGAAACAATGAACCAATGAACCGATGAACCAATGAACCGATGAACCAATGAACCAATGAACCAAAGAACCAATGACCCAATGAACCAATGAACCAATGAACCAATGAACCAATGAACCAATGAACCAATGAACCAATGAACCAATGAACCAATGAACCAATGAACCAATGAACCAATGAACCAATGAACCAATGAACCAATGAACCAATGAACCAATGAACCAATGAACCAATGAACCAATGAACCAATGAACAAATGAACAAATGAACAAATGAACAAATGAACAAATGAACAAATGAACAAATGAACAAATGAACAAATGAACAAATGAACAAATGAACAAATGAACAAATGAACAAATGAACAAATGAACAAATGAACAAATGAACAAATGAACAAATGAACAAATGAACAAATGAACAAATGAACAAATGAACAAATGAACAAATGAACAAATGAACAAATGAACAAATGAACAAATGTACAAATGAACAAATGAACAAATGAACAAATGAACAAATGAACAAATGAACAAATGAACAAATGAACAAATGAACAAATGAACAAATGAACAAATGAACAAATGAACAAATGAACCAATGAACCAATGAACCAATGAACCGATGAACCAATGAACCAATGAACCAATGAACCAATGAACCAATGAACCAAAGAACCAAAGAACCAATGACCCAATGAACCAATGAACCAATGAACCAATGAACCAATGAACCAATGAACCAATGAACCAATGAACCAATGAACCAATGAACCAATGAACCAATGAACCAATGAACCAATGAACCAATCAACCAATGAACCAATGAACCAATGAACCAATGAACCAATGAACCAATGAACCATTGAACCAATGAACCAATGAACCAATGAACCAATGAACCAATGAACCAATGAACCAATGAACCAATGAACCAATGAACCAATGAACCAATCAACCAATGAACCAATGAACCAATGATCCAATGAACCAATGAACCAATGAACCAATGAAACAATGAACCAATGAACCAATGAACCAATGACCCAATGAACCAATGAACCAATGAACCAATGAACCAATGAACCAATGAACCAATGAACCAATGAACCAATGAACCAATGAACCAATGAACCAATGAACCAATGAACCAATGAACCAATGAACAAATGAACAAATGAACAAATGAAAGAATGAACAAATGAACAAATGAACAAATGAAAGAATGAACAAATTAACAAATGAAAGAATGAACAAATGAACAAATGAACAAATGAACAAATGAACAAATGAACAAATGAACAAATGAACAAATGAACAAATGAACTAATGAACAAATGAACAAATGAACAAATGAACAAATGAACAAATGAACAAATGAACAAATGAACAAATGAACAAATGAACAAATGAACAAATGAACAAATGAACAAATGAACAAATGAACAAATGAACAAATGAACAAATGAACAAATGAACAAATGAACAAATGTACAAATGAACAAATGAACAAATGAACAAATGAACAAATGAACAAATGAACAAATGAACAAATGAACAAATGAACAAATGAACAAATGAACAAATGAACAAATGAACAAATGAACAAATGAACAAATGAACAAATGAACAAATGAACAAATGAACAAATGAACAAATGAACAAATGAACAAATGAACAAATGAACAAATGAACAAATGAACAAATGAACAAATGAACAAATGAACAAATGAACAAATGAACAAATGAACAAATGAACAAATGAACAAATGAACAAATGAACAAATGATCAAATGAACAAATGAACAAATGAACAAATGAACAAATGAACAAATGAACAAATGAACAAATGAACAAATGAACAAATGAACAAATGAACAAATGAAGAAATGAACAAATGAACAAATGAACAAATGAAAGAATGAACAAATGAAAGAATGAACAAATGAAAGAATGAACAAATGAACAAATGAAAGAATGAACAAATGAAGAAATGAAGAAATGAACAAATGAACAAATGAACAAATGAACAAATGAACAAATGAACAAATGAACAAATGAACAAATGAACAAATGAACAAATGAACAAATGAACAAATGAACAAATGAACAAATGAACAAATGAACAAATGAACAAATGAACAAATGAACAAATGAACAAATGAACAAATGAACAAATGAACAAATGAACAAATGAACAAATGAACAAATGAACAAATGAACAAATGAACAAATGAACAAATGAACAAATGAACAAATGAACAAATGAACAAATGAACAAATGAACAAATGAACAAATGAACAAATGAACAAATGAACAAATGAACAAATGAGCAAATGAACAAATGAACAAATGAACAAATGAACAAATGAACAAATGAACAAATGAACAAATGAACAAATGAACAAATGAACAAATGAACAAATGAACAAATGAACAAATGAACAAATGAACAAATGAACAAATGAACAAATGAACAAATGAACAAATGAACAAATGAACAAATGAACAAATGAACAAATGAACAAATGAACAAATGAACAAATGAACAAATGAACAAATGAACAAATGAACAAATGAACAAATGAACAAATGAACAAATGAACAAATGAACAAATGAACAAATCAACAAATGAACAAATGAACAAAGGAACAAACGAACAAACGAACAAACGAACAAACGAACAAACGAACAAACGAACAAACGAACAAACGAACAAACGAACAAACGAACAAACGAACAAACGAACAAACGAACAAACGAACAAACGAACAAACGAACAAACGAACAAACGAACAAACGAACAAACGAACAAACGAACAAACGAACAAACGAACAAACGAACAAACGAACAAACGAACAAACGAACAAACGAACAAACGAACAAACGAACAAACGAACAAACGAACAAACGAACAAACGAACAAACGAACAAATGAACAAATGAACAAATGAACAAATGAACAAATGAACAAATGAACAAATGAACAAGGGAACAGATGAACAAATGAACGAATGAACAAATGAACAAATGAACAAATGAACAAATGAACCAATGAACCAATGAACCAATGAACCGATGAACCAATGAACCGATGAACCAATGAACCAATGAACCAAAGAACCAATGACCCAATGAACCAATGAACCAATGAACCAATGAACCAATGAACCAATGAACCAATGAACCAATGAACCAATGAACCAATGAACCAATGAACCAATGAACCAATGAACCAATGAACCAATGAACCAATGAACCAATGAACCAATGAACCAATGAACCAATGAACCAATGAACCAATGAACAAATGAACAAATGAACAAATGAAAGTATGAACAAATGAACAAATGAACAAATGAACAAATGAAAGAATGAACAAATGAACAAATGAAAGAATGAACAAATGAACAAATGAACAAATGAACAAATGAACAAATGAACAAATGAACAAATGAACAAATGAACAAATGAACAAATGAACAAATGAACAAATGAACAAATGAACAAATGTACAAATGAACAAATGAACAAATGAACAAATGAACAAATGAACAAATGAACAAATGAACAAATGAACAAATGAACAAATGAACAAATGAACAAATGAACAAATGAACAAATGAACAAATGAACAAATGAACAAATGAACAAATGAACAAGGGAACAAGGGAACAAATGAACAAATGAACGAATGAACAAATGAACAAATGAACAAATGAACAAATGAACAAATGAACCAATGAACCAATGAACCAATGAACCGATGAACCAATGAACCGATGAACCAATGAACCGATGAACCAATGAACCAATGAACCAATGAACCAATGAACCAATGAACCAATGAACCAATGAACCAATGAACCAATGAACCAATGAACCAATGAACCAATGAACCAATGAACCAATGAACCAATGAACCAATCAACCAATGAACCAATGAACCAATGAACAAATGAACAAATGAACAAATGAAAGAATGAACAAATGAACAAATGAAAGAATGAACAAATGAACAAATGAACAAATGAACAAATGAAAGAATGAACAAATGAACAAATGAAAGAATGAACAAATGAACAAATGAACAAATGAACAAATGAACAAATGAACAAATGAACAAATGAACAAATGAACAAATGAACAAATGAACAAATGAACAAATGAACAAATGAACAAATGTACAAATGAACAAATGAACAAATGAACAAATGAACAAATGAACAAATGAACAAATGAACAAATGAACAAATGAACAAATGAACAAATGAACAAATGAACAAATGAACAAATGAACAAATGAACAAATGAACAAATGAACAAATGAACAAATGAACAAATGAACCAATGAACCAATGAACCAATGAACCGATGAACCAATGAACCAATGAACCAATGAACCAATGAACCAATGAACCAAAGAACCAAAGAACCAATGACCCAATGAACCAATGAACCAATGAACCAATGAACCAATGAACCAATGAACCAATGAACCAATGAACCAATGAACCAATGAACCAATGAACCAATGAACCAATCAACCAATGAACCAATGAACCAATGATCCAATGAACCAATGAACCAATGAACCAATGAAACAATGAATAAATGAACCAATGAACCAATGACCCAATGAACCAATGAACCAATGAACCAATGAACCAATGAACCAATGAACCAATGAACCAATGAACCAATGAACCAATGAACCAATGAACCAATGAACCAATGAACCAATGAACCAATGAACCAATGAACCAATGAACCAATGAACCAATGAACAAATGAACAAATGAGCAAATGAACAAATGAAAGAATGAACAAATGAACAAATGAACAAATGAAAGAATGAACAAATGAACAAATGAAAGAATGAACAAATGAACAAATGAACAAATGAACAAATGAACAAATGAACAAATGAACAAATGAACAAATGAACAAATGAACAAATGAACAAATGAACAAATGAACAAATGAACAAATGAACAAATGAACAAATGAACAAATGAACAAATGAACAAATGAACAAATGAACAAATGAACAAATGAACAAATGTACAAATGAACAAATGAACAAATGAACAAATGAACAAATGAACAAATGAACAAATGAACAAATGAACAAGTGAACAAATGAACAAATGAACAAATGAACAAATGAACAAATGAACAAATGAACAAATGAACAAGTGAACAAGTGAACAAATGAACAAATGAACAAATGAACAAATGAACAAATGAACAAATGAACAAATGAACAAATGAACAAATGAACAAATGAACAAATGAACAAATGAACAAATGAACAAATGAACAAATGAACAAATGAACAAATGAACAAATGAACAAATGAACAAATGAACAAATGAACAAATGAACAAATGAACAAATGAACAAATGAACAAATGAACAAATGAACAAATGAACAAATGAACAAATGAACAAATGAACAAATGAACAAATGAACAAATGAACAAATGAACAAATGATCAAATGAACAAATGAACAAATGAACAAATGAACAAATGAACAAATGAACAAATGAACAAATGAACAAATGAACAAATGAACAAATGAACAAATGAACAAATGAACAAATGAACAAATGAACAAATGAACAAATGAAAGAATGAACAAATGAAAGAATGAACAAATGAACAAATGAAAGAATGAACAAATGAAGAAATGAACAAATGAACAAATGAACAAATGAACAAATGAACAAATGAACAAATGAACAAATGAACAAATGAACAAATGAACAAATGAACAAATGAACAAATGAACAAATGAACAAATGAACAATTGAACAAATGAACAAATGAACAAGTGAACAAGTGAACAAGTGAACAAATGAACAAATGAACAAATGAACAAATGAACAAATGAACAAATGAACAAATGAACAAATGAACAAATGAACAAATGAACAAATGAACAAATGAACAAATGAACAAATGAACAAATGAACAAATGAACAAATGAACAAATGAACAAATGAACAAATGAACAAATGAACAAATGAACAAATGAACAAATGAACAAATGAACAAATGAACAAATGAACAAATGAATAAATGAACAAATGAACAAATGATCAAATGAACAAATGAACAAATGAACAAATGAACAAATGAACAAATGAACAAATGAACAAATGAACAAATGAACAAATGAACAAATGAACAAATGAACAAATGAACAAATGAACAAATGAAAGAATGAACAAATGAAAGAATGAACAAATGAACAAATGAAAGAATGAACAAATGAACAAATGATCAAATGAACAAATGAACAAATGAACAAATGAACAAATGAACAAATGAACAAATGAACAAATGAACAAATGAACAAATGAACAAATGAACAAATGAACAAATGAACAAATGAACAAATGAACAAATGAACAAATGAACAAATGAACAAATGAACAAATGAACAAATGAACAAATGAACAAATGAACAAATGAACAAATGAACAAATGAACAAATGAACAAATGAACAAATGAACAAATGAACAAGTGAACGAATGAACGAATGAACAAATGAACAAATGAACGAATGAACAAATGAAAGAATGAACAAATGAACAAATGAACAAATGAACAAATGAACAAATGAACAAATGAACAAATGAACAAATGAACAAATGAACAAATGAACAAATGAACAAATGAACAAATGAACAAATGAACAAATGAACAAATGAACAAATGAACAAATGAACAAATGAACAAATGAACAAATGAACAAATGAACAAATGAACAAATGAACAAATGAACAAATGAACAAATGAACAAATGAACAAATGAACAAATGATCAAATGAACAAATGAACAAATGAACAAATGAACAAATGAACAAATGAACAAATGAACAAACGAACAAATGAACAAACGAACAAATGAACAAACGAACAAGTGAACAAATGAACGAATGAACAAATGAACAAATGAACGAATGAACAAATGAAAGAATGAACAAATGAACAAATGAACAAATGAACCAATGAACCAATGAACCAATGAAACAATGAACCGATGAACCAATGAACCGATGAACCAATGAACCAATGAACCAAAGAACCAAAGAACCAATGACCCAATGAACCAATGAACCAATGAACAAATGAACAAATGAACAAATGAACAAATGAACAAATGAACAAATGAACAAATGAACAATTGAACAAATGAACAAATGAACAAGTGAACAAGTGAACAAGTGAACAAATGAACAAATGAACAAATGAACAAATGAACAAATGAACAAATGAACAAATGAACAAATGAACAAATGAACAAATGAACAAATGAACAAATGAACAAATGAACAAATGAACAAATGAACAAATGAACAAATGAACAAATGAACAAATGAACAAATGAACAAATGAACAAATGAACAAATGAACAAATGAACAAATGAACAAATGAACAAATGAACAAATGAACAAATGAACAAATGAATAAATGAACAAATGAACAAATGATCAAATGAACAAATGAACAAATGAACAAATGAACAAATGAACAAATGAACAAATGAACAAATGAACAAATGAACAAATGAACAAATGAACAAATGAACAAATGAACAAATGAACAAATGAAAGAATGAACAAATGAAAGAATGAACAAATGAACAAATGAAAGAATGAACAAATGAACAAATGATCAAATGAACAAATGAACAAATGAACAAATGAACAAATGAACAAATGAACAAATGAACAAATGAACAAATGAACAAATGAACAAATGAACAAATGAACAAATGAACAAATGAACAAATGAACAAATGAACAAATGAACAAATGAACAAATGAACAAATGAACAAATGAACAAATGAACAAATGAACAAATGAACAAATGAACAAATGAACAAATGAACAAATGAACAAATGAACAAATGAACAAATGAACAAGTGAACGAATGAACGAATGAACAAATGAACAAATGAACGAATGAACAAATGAAAGAATGAACAAATGAACAAATGAACAAATGAACAAATGAACAAATGAACAAATGAACAAATGAACAAATGAACAAATGAACAAATGAACAAATGAACAAATGAACAAATGAACAAATGAACAAATGAACAAATGAACAAATGAACAAATGAACAAATGAACAAATGAACAAATGAACAAATGAACAAATGAACAAATGAACAAATGAACAAATGAACAAATGAACAAATGAACAAATGAACAAATGATCAAATGAACAAATGAACAAATGAACAAATGAACAAATGAACAAATGAACAAATGAACAAACGAACAAATGAACAAACGAACAAATGAACAAACGAACAAGTGAACAAATGAACGAATGAACAAATGAACAAATGAACGAATGAACAAATGAAAGAATGAACAAATGAACAAATGAACAAATGAACCAATGAACCAATGAACCAATGAAACAATGAACCGATGAACCAATGAACCGATGAACCAATGAACCAATGAACCAAAGAACCAAAGAACCAATGACCCAATGAACCAATGAACCAATGAACCAATGAACCAATGAACCAATGAACCAATGAACCAATGAACCAATGAACCAATGAACCAATGAACCAATGAACCAATGAACCAATGAACCTATCAACCAATGAACCAATGAACCAATGAACCAATGAACCAATGAACAAATGAACCAATGAACCAATGAACCAATGAACCAATGAACCAATGAACCAATGAACCAATGAACCAATGAACCAATGAACAAATGAACAAATGAACAAATGAAAGAATGAACAAATGGACAAATGAACAAATGAACAAATGAAAGAATGAACAAATGAACAAATGAAAGAATGAACAAATGAACAAATGAACAAATGAACAAATGAACAAATGAACAAATGAACAAATGAACAAATGAACAAATGAACAAATGAACAAATGATCAAATGAACAAATGAACAAATGAACAAATGGACAAATGAACAAATGAACAAATGAACAAATGAACAAACGAACAAATGAACAAACGAACAAACGAACAAACGAACAAACGAACAAACGAACAAACGAACAAACGAACAAACGAACAAACGAACAAACGAACAAACGAACAATCGAACAAACGAACAAACGAACAAACGAACAAACGAACAAACGAACAAACGAACAAACGAACAAACGAACAATCTAACAAACGAACAAACGAACAAACGAACAAACGAACAAACGAACAAACGAACAAACGAAAAAACGAACAAACGAACAAATGAACAAATTAACAAATGCACAAATGAACAAATGAACAAATGAACAAATGAACAAATGAACAAAGAACAAATGAACAAATGAACAAGGGAACAAATGAACAAATGAACGAATGAACAAATGAACAAATGAACAAATGAACAAATGAACCAATGAACCAATGAACCAATGAACCAATGAAACAATGAACCGATGAACCAATGAACCGATGAACCAATGAACCAATGAACCAAAGAACCAAAGAACCAATGACCCAATGAACCAATGAACCAATGAACCAATGAACCAATGAACCAATGAACCAATGAACCAATGAACCAATGAACCAATGAACCAATGAACCAATGAACCAATGAACCAATGAACCAATGAACCAATGAACCTATCAACCAATGAACCAATGAACCAATGAACCAATGAACCAATGAACCAATGAACCAATGAACCAATGAACCAATGAACCAATGAACCAATGAACCAATGAACAAATGAACAAATGAACAAATGAAAGAATGAACAAATGGACAAATGAACAAATGAACAAATGAAAGAATGAACAAATGAACAAATGAAAGAATGAACAAATGAACAAATGAACAAATGAACAAATGAACAAATGAACAAATGAACAAATGAACAAATGAACAAATGAACAAATGAACAAATGAACAAATGAACAAATGAACAAATGAACAAATGAACAAATGAACAAATGAACAAATGAACAAATGAACAAATGAACAAATGAACAAATGAACAAATGTACAAATGAACAAATGAACAAATGAACAAATGAACAAATGAACAAATGAACAAATGAACAAATGAACAAATGACCAAATGAACAAATGAACAAATGAACAAATGAACAAATGAACAAGGGAACAAATGAACAAATGAACGAATGAACAAATGAACAAATGAACAAATGAACAAATGAACCAATGAACCAATGAACCAATGAACCGATGAACCAATGAACCAATGAACCAATGAACCAATGAACCAATGAACCAATGAACCAATGAACCAATGAACCAATGAACCAATGAACCAATGAACCAATGAACCAATGAACCAATGAACCAATGAACCAATGAACCAATGAACCAATGAACCAATGAACCAATGAACCAATGAACCAATGAACCAATGAACCCATGAACCAATGAACCAATGAACCAATGAACCAATGAACCAATGAACCAATGAACCAATGAACCAATGAACCAATGAACCAATGAACCAATGAACCAATGAACCAATGAACCAATGAACAAATGAACAAATGAACAAATGAAAGAATGAACAAATGAACAAATGAACAAATGAACAAATGAAAGAATGAACAAATGAACAAATGAAAGAATGAACAATTGAACAAATGAACAAATGAACAAATGAACAAATGAACAAATGAACAAATGAACAAATGAACAAATGAACAAATGAACAAATGAACAAATGAACAAATGAACAAATGAACAAATGAACAAATGAACAAATGAACAAATGAACAAATGAACAAATGAACAAATGAACAAATGAACAAATGAACAAATGAACAAATGAACAAATGAACAAATGAACAAATGTACAAATGAACAAATGAACAAATGAACAAATGAACAAATGAACAAATGAACAAATGAACAAATGAACAAATGAACAAATGAATAAATGAACAAATGAACAAGTGAACAAGTGAACAAGTGAACAAGTGAACAAATGAACAAATGAACAAATGAACAAATGAACAAATGAACAAATGAACAAATGAACAAATGAACAAATGAACAAATGAACAAATGAACAAATGAACAAATGAACAAATGAACAAATGAACAAATGAACAAATGAACAAATGAACAAATGAACAAATGAACAAATGAACAAATGAACAAATGAACAAATGAACAAATGAACAAATGAACAAATGAACAAATGAACAAATGAACAAATGAACAAATGAACTAATGAACAAATGAACAAATGAACAAATGAACAAATGAACAAATGAACAAATGAACAAATGAACAAATGAACAAATGAACAAATGAACAAATGAACAAATGAACAAATGAACAAATGAACAAATGAACAAATGAACAAATGAACAAATGATCAAATGAACAAATGAACAAATGAACAAATGAACAAATGAACAAATGAACAAATGAACAAATGAACAAATGAACAAATGAACAAATGAACAAATGAACAAATGAACAAATGAACAAATGAACAAATGAACAAATGAACAAATGAAAGAATGAACAAATGAACAAATGAAAGAATGAACAAATGAAAGAATGAACAAATGAACAAATGAACAAATGAACAAATGAACAAATGAACAAATGAACAAATGAACAAATGAACAAATGAACAAATGAACAAATGAACAAATGAACAAATGAACAAATGAACAAATGAACAAATGAACAAATGAACAAATGAACAAATGAACAAATGAACAAATGAACAAATGAACAAATGAACAAATGAACAAATGAACAAATGAACAAATGAACAAATGAACAAATGAACAAATGAACAAATGAACAAATGAACAAATGAACAAATGAACAAATGAACAAATGAACAAATGAACAAATGAACAAATGAACAAGTGAACAAATGAACGAATGAACAAATGAACAAATGAACGAATGAACAAATGAAAGAATGAACAAATGAACAAATGAACAAATGAACAAATGAACAAATGAACAAATGAACAAATGAACAAATGAACAAATGAACAAATGAACAAATGAACAAATGAACAAATGAACAAATGAACAAATGAACAAATGAACAAATGAACAAATGAACAAATGAACAAATGAACAAATGAACAAATGAACAAATGAACAAATGAACAAATGAACAAATGAACAAATGAACAAATGAACAAATGAACAAATGAACAAATGAACAAATGAACAAATGAACAAATGAACAAATGAACAAATGAACAAATGAACAAATGAACAAATGAACAAATGAACAAATGAACAAATGAACAAATGAAAGAATGAACAAATGAACAAATGAAAGAATGAACAAATGAACAAATGAACAAATGAACAAATGAACAAATGAACAAATGAACAAATGAACAAATGAACAAATGAACAAATGAACAAATGAACAAATGAACAAATGAACAAATGAACAAATGAACAAATGAACAAATGAACAAATGATCAAATGAACAAATGAACAAGGGAACAAATGAACAAATGAACGAATGAAAAAAGGAACAAATGAACAAATGAACAAATGAACCAATGAACCAATGAACCAATGAACCGATGAACCAATGAACCAATGAACCAATAAACCAATGAACCAATGAACCAATGAACCAATGAACCAATGAACCAATGAACCAATGAACCAATGAACCAATCAACCAATGAACCAATGAACCAATGAACCAATGATCCAATGAACCAATGAACCAATGAACCAATGAAACAATGAACCAATGAACCAATGAACCAATGACCCAATGAACCAATGAACCAATGAACCAATGAACCAATGAACCAATGAACCAATAAACCAATGAACCAATGAACCAATGAACCAATGAACAAATGAACAAATGAACAAATGAACAAATGAAAGAATGAACAAATGAACAAATGAACAAATGAAAGAATGAACAAATGAACAAATGAATGAATGAACAAATGAACAAATGAACAAATGAACAAATGAACAAATGAACAAATGAACAAATGAACAAATGAACAAATGAACAAATGAACAAATCAACAAATGAACAAATGAACAAATGAACAAATGGACAAATGAACAAATGAACAAATGAACAAATGAACAAATGAACAAATGAACAAATGAACAAATGAACAAATGAACAAATGAACAAATGAACAAATGAACAAATGAACAAATGAACAAATGAACAAATGAACAAATGAACAAATGAACAAATGAACAAATGAACAAATGAACAAATGAACAAATGAACAAATGAACAAATGAACAAATGAACAAATGAACAAATGAACAAATGAACAAATGAACAAATGAACAAATCAACAAATGAACAAATGAACAAAGGAACAAACGAACAAACGAACAAACGAACAAACGAACAAACGAACAAACGAACAAACGAACAAACGAACAAACGAACAAACGAACAAACGAACAAACGAACAAACGAACAAACGAACAAACGAACAAACGAACAAACGAACAAACGAACAAACGAACAAACGAACAAACGAACAAACGAACAAACGAACAAACGAACAAACGAACAAACGAACAAACGAACAAACGAACAAACGAACAAACGAACAAACGAACAAACGAACAAACGAACAAACGAACAAACGAACAAACGAACAAATGAACAAATGAACAAATGAACAAATGAACAAATGAACAAATGAACAAATGAACAAATGAACAAATGAACAAGGGAACAGATGAACAAATGAACGAATGAACAAATGAACAAATGAACAAATGAACAAATGAACCAATGAACCAATGAACCAATGAACCGATGAACCAATGAACCGATGAACCAATGAACCAATGAACCAAAGAACCAATGACCCAATGAACCAATGAACCAATGAACCAATGAACCAATGAACCAATGAACCAATGAACCAATGAACCAATGAACCAATGAACCAATGAACCAATGAACCAATGAACCAATGAACCAATGAACCAATGAACCAATGAACCAATGAACCAATGAACCAATGAACCAATGAACCAATGAACCAATGAACCAATGAACCAATGAACAAATGAACAAATGAACAAATGAAAGTATGAACAAATGAACAAATGAACAAATGAACAAATGAAAGAATGAACAAATGAACAAATGAAAGAATGAACAAATGAACAAATGAACAAATGAACAAATGAACAAATGAACAAATGAACAAATGAACAAATGAACAAATGAACAAATGAACAAATGAACAAATGAACAAATGTACAAATGAACAAATGAACAAATGAACAAATGAACAAATGAACAAATGAACAAATGAACAAATGAACAAATGAACAAATGAACAAATGAACAAATGAACAAATGAACAAATGAACAAATGAACAAATGAACAAATGAACAAATGAACAAATGAACAAGGGAACAAATGAACAAATGAACGAATGAACAAATGAACAAATGAACAAATGAACAAATGAACAAATGAACCAATGAACCATTGAACCAATGAACCGATGAACCAATGAACCGATGAACCAATGAACCGATGAACCAATGAACCAATGAACCAATGAACCAATGAACCAATGAACCAATGAACCAATGAACCAATGAACCAATGAACCAATGAACCAATGAACCAATGAACCAATGAACCAATGAACCAATGAACCAATGAACCAATCAACCAATGAACCAATGAACCAATGAACAAATGAACAAATGAACAAATGAAAGAATGAACAAATGAACAAATGAAAGAATGAACAAATGAACAAATGAACAAATGAACAAATGAAAGAATGAACAAATGAACAAATGAAAGAATGAACAAATGAACAAATGAACAAATGAACAAATGAACAAATGAACAAATGAACAAATGAACAAATGAACAAATGAACAAATGAACAAATGAACAAATGAACAAATGAACAAATGAACAAATGAACAAATGTACAAATGAACAAATGAACAAATGAACAAATGAACAAATGAACAAATGAACAAATGAACAAATGAACAAATGAACAAATGAACAAATGAACAAATGAACAAATGAACAAATGAACAAATGAACAAATGAACAAATGAACAAATGAACAAATGAACAAATGAACAAATGAACCAATGAACCAATGAACCAATGAACCGATGAACCAATGAACCAATGAACCAATGAACCAATGAACCAATGAACCAAAGAACCAAAGAACCAATGACCCAATGAACCAATGAACCAATGAACCAATGAACCAATGAACCAATGAACCAATGAACCAATGAACCAATGAACCAATGAACCAATGAACCAATGAACCAATGAACCAATCAACCAATGAACCAATGAACCAATGATCCAATGAACCAATGAACCAATGAACCAATGAAACAATGAATAAATGAACCAATGAACCAATGAACCAATGAACCAATGAACCAATGAACCAATGAACCAATGAACCAATGAACCAATGAACCAATGAACCAATGAACCAATGAACCAATGAACCAATGAACCAATGAACCAATGAACCAATGAACCAATGAACCAATGAACCAATGAACCAATGAACCAATGAACAAATGAACAAATGAGCAAATGAACAAATGAAAGAATGAACAAATGAACAAATGAACAAATGAAAGAATGAACAAATGAACAAATGAAAGAATGAACAAATGAACAAATGAACAAATGAACAAATGAACAAATGAACAAATGAACAAATGAACAAATGAACAAATGAACAAATGAACAAATGAACAAATGAACAAATGAACAAATGAACAAATGAACAAATGAACAAATGAACAAATGAACAAATGAACAAATGAACAAATGAACAAATGTACAAATGAACAAATGAACAAATGAACAAATGAACAAATGAACAAATGAACAAATGAACAAATGAACAAGTGAACAAATGAACAAATGAACAAATGAACAAATGAACAAATGAACAAATGAACAAATGAACAAGTGAACAAGTGAACAAATGAACAAATGAACAAATGAACAAATGAACAAATGAACAAATGAACAAATGAACAAATGAACAAATGAACAAATGAACAAATGAACAAATGAACAAATGAACAAATGAACAAATGAACAAATGAACAAATGAACAAATGAACAAATGAACAAATGAACAAATGAACAAATGAACAAATGAACAAATGAACAAATGAACAAATGAACAAATGAACAAATGAACAAATGAACAAATGAACAAATGAACAAATGAACAAATGAACAAATGAACAAATGAACAAATGAACAAATGAACAAATGAACAAATGATCAAATGAACAAATGAACAAATGAACAAATGAACAAATGAACAAATGAACAAATGAACAAATGAACAAATGAACAAATGAACAAATGAACAAATGAACAAATGAACAAATGAACAAATGAACAAATGAACAAATGAAAGAATGAACAAATGAAAGAATGAACAAATGAACAAATGAAAGAATGAACAAATGAAGAAATGAACAAATGAACAAATGAACAAATGAACAAATGAACAAATGAACAAATGAACAAATGAACAAATGAACAAATGAACAAATGAACAAATGAACAAATGAACAAATGAACAAATGAACAATTGAACAAATGAACAAATGAACAAGTGAACAAGTGAACAAGTGAACAAATGAACAAATGAACAAATGAACAAATGAACAAATGAACAAATGAACAAATGAACAAATGAACAAATGAACAAATGAACAAATGAACAAATGAACAAATGAACAAATGAACAAATGAACAAATGAACAAATGAACAAATGAACAAATGAACAAATGAACAAATGAACAAATGAACAAATGAACAAATGAACAAATGAACAAATGAACAAATGAACAAATGAACAAATGAACAAATGAACAAATGAATAAATGAACAAATGAACAAATGATCAAATGAACAAATGAACAAATGAACAAATGAACAAATGAACAAATGAACAAATGAACAAATGAACAAATGAACAAATGAACAAATGAACAAATGAACAAATGAACAAATGAAAGAATGAACAAATGAAAGAATGAACAAATGAACAAATGAAAGAATGAACAAATGAACAAATGATCAAATGAACAAATGAACAAATGAACAAATGAACAAATGAACAAATGAACAAATGAACAAATGAACAAATGAACAAATGAACAAATGAACAAATGAACAAATGAACAAATGAACAAATGAACAAATGAACAAATGAACAAATGAACAAATGAACAAATGAACAAATGAACAAATGAACAAATGAACAAATGAACAAATGAACAAATGAACAAATGAACAAATGAACAAATGAACAAGTGAACGAATGAACGAATGAACAAATGAACAAATGAACGAATGAACAAATGAAAGAATGAACAAATGAACAAATGAACAAATGAACAAATGAACAAATGAACAAATGAACAAATGAACAAATGAACAAATGAACAAATGAACAAATGAACAAATGAACAAATGAACAAATGAACAAATGAACAAATGAACAAATGAACAAATGAACAAATGAACAAATGAACAAATGAACAAATGAACAAATGAACAAATGAACAAATGAACAAATGAACAAATGAACAAATGAACAAATGATCAAATGAACAAATGAACAAATGAACAAATGAACAAATGAACAAATGAACAAATGAACAAACGAACAAATGAACAAACGAACAAATGAACAAACGAACAAGTGAACAAATGAACGAATGAACAAATGAACAAATGAACGAATGAACAAATGAAAGAATGAACAAATGAACAAATGAACAAATGAACCAATGAACCAATGAACCAATGAAACAATGAACCGATGAACCAATGAACCGATGAACCAATGAACCAATGAACCAAAGAACCAAAGAACCAATGACCCAATGAACCAATGAACCAATGAACCAATGAACCAATGAACCAATGAACCAATGAACCAATGAACCAATGAACCAATGAACCAATGAACCAATGAACCTATCAACCAATGAACCAATGAACCAATGAACCAATGAACCAATGAACCAATGAACCAATGAACCAATGAACCAATGAACCAATGAACCAATGAACCAATGAACCAATGAACAAATGAACAAATGAACAAATGAAAGAATGAACAAATGGACAAATGAACAAATGAACAAATGAAAGAATGAACAAATGAACAAATGAAAGAATGAACAAATGAACAAATGAACAAATGAACAAATGAACAAATGAACAAATGAACAAATGAACAAATGAACAAATGAACAAATGAACAAATGAACAAATGAACAAATGAACAAATGAACAAATGAACAAATGAACAAATGAACAAATGGACAAATGAACAAATGAACAAATGAACAAATGAACAAACGAACAAATGAACAAACGAACAAACGAACAAACGAACAAACGAACAAACGAACAAACGAACAAACGAACAAACGAACAAACGAACAAACGAACAATCGAACAAACGAACAAACGAACAAACGAACAAACGAACAAACGAACAAACGAACAAACGAACAAACGAACAAACGAACAAACGAACAAACGAACAATCTAACAAACGAACAAACGAACAAACGAACAAACGAACAAACGAACAAACGAACAAACGAAAAAACGAACAAACGAACAAATGAACAAATTAACAAATGCACAAATGAACAAATGAACAAATGAACAAATGAACAAATGAACAAAGAACAAATGAACAAATGAACAAGGGAACAAATGAACAAATGAACGAATGAACAAATGAACAAATGAACAAATGAACAAATGAACCAATGAACCAATGAACCAATGAACCAATGAAACAATGAACCGATGAACCAATGAACCGATGAACCAATGAACCAATGAACCAAAGAACCAAAGAACCAATGACCCAATGAACCAATGAACCAATGAACCAATGAACCAATCAACCAATGAACCAATGAACCAATGAACCAATGATCCAATGAACCAATGAACCAATGAACCAATGAAACAATGAACCAATGAACCAATGAACCAATGAACCAATGAACCAATGAACCAATAAACCAATGAACCAATGAACCAATGAACCAATGAACAAATGAACAAATGAACAAATGAACAAATGAAAGAATGAACAAATGAACAAATGAACAAATGAAAGAATGAACAAATGAACAAATGAATGAATGAACAAATGAACAAATGAACAAATGAACAAATGAACAAATGAACAAATGAACAAATGAACAAATGAACAAATGAACAAATGAACAAATGAACAAATGAACAAATGAACAAATGAACAAATGAACAAATGAACAAATGAACAAATGAACAAATGAACAAATGAACAAATGAACAAATGAACAAATGAACAAATGAACAAATGAACAAATGAAAGAATGAACAAATGAACAAATGAAAGAATGAACAAATGAACAAATGAACAAATGAACAAATGAACAAATGAACAAATGAACAAATGAACAAATGAACAAATGAACAAATGAACAAATGAACAAATGAACAAATGAACAAATGAACAAATGAACAAATGAACAAATGAACAAATGATCAAATGAACAAATGAACAAGGGAACAAATGAACAAATGAACGAATGAAAAAAGGAACAAATGAACAAATGAACAAATGAACCAATGAACCAATGAACCAATCAACCAATGAACCAATGAACCAATGAACCAATGATCCAATGAACCAATGAACCAATGAACCAATGAAACAATGAACCAATGAACCAATGAACCAATGACCCAATGAACCAATGAACCAATGAACCAATGAACCAATGAACCAATGAACCAATAAACCAATGAACCAATGAACCAATGAACCAATGAACAAATGAACAAATGAACAAATGAACAAATGAAAGAATGAACAAATGAACAAATGAACAAATAAAAGAATGAACAAATGAACAAATGAATGAATGAACAAATGAACAAATGAACAAATGAACAAATGAACAAATGAACAAATGAACAAATGAACAAATCAACAAATGAACAAATGAACAAATGAACAAATGAACAAATCAACAAATGAACAAATGAACAAATGAACAAATGGACAAATGAACAAATGAACAAATGAACAAATGAACAAATGAACAAATGAACAAATGAACAAATGAACAAATGAACAAATGAACAAATGAACAAATGAACAAATGAACAAATGAACAAATGAACAAATGAACAAATGAACAAATGAACAAATGAACAAATGAACAAATGAACAAATGAACAAATGAACAAATGAACAAATGAACAAATGAACAAATGAACAAATGAACAAATGAACAAATGAACAAATGAACAAATCAACAAATGAACAAATGAACAAAGGAACAAACGAACAAACGAACAAACGAACAAACGAACAAACGAACAAACGAACAAACGAACAAACGAACAAACGAACAAACGAACAAACGAACAAACGAACAAACGAACAAACGAACAAACGAACAAACGAACAAACGAACAAACGAACAAACGAACAAACGAACAAACGAACAAACGAACAAACGAACAAACGAACAAACGAACAAACGAACAAACGAACAAACGAACAAACGAACAAACGAACAAACGAACAAACGAACAAACGAACAAACGAACAAACGAACAAATGAACAAATGAACAAATGAACAAATGAACAAATGAACAAATGAACAAATGAACAAATGAACAAATGAACAAGGGAACAGATGAACAAATGAACGAATGAACAAATGAACAAATGAACAAATGAACAAATGAACCAATGAACCAATGAACCAATGAACCGATGAACCAATGAACCGATGAACCAATGAACCAAAGAACCAATGACCCAATGAACCAATGAACCAATGAACCAATGAACCAATGAACCAATGAACCAATGAACCAATGAACCAATGAACCAATGAACCAATGAACCAATGAACCAATGAACCAATGAACCAATGAACCAATGAACCAATGAACCAATGAACCAATGAACCAATGAACCAATGAACCAATGAACCAATGAACCAATGAACCAATGAACCAATGAACAAATGAACAAATGAACAAATGAAAGTATGAACAAATGAACAAATGAACAAATGAACAAATGAAAGAATGAACAAATGAACAAATGAAAGAATGAACAAATGAACAAATGAACAAATGAACAAATGAACAAATGAACAAATGAACAAATGAACAAATGAACAAATGAACAAATGAACAAATGAACAAATGAACAAATGTACAAATGAACAAATGAACAAATGAACAAATGAACAAATGAACAAATGAACAAATGAACAAATGAACAAATGAACAAATGAACAAATGAACAAATGAACAAATGAACAAATGAACAAATGAACAAATGAACAAATGAACAAATGAACAAATGAACAAGGGAACAAATGAACAAATGAACGAATGAACAAATGAACAAATGAACAAATGAACAAATGAACAAATGAACCAATGAACCATTGAACCAATGAACCGATGAACCAATGAACCGATGAACCAATGAACCGATGAACCAATGAACCAATGAACCAATGAACCAATGAACCAATGAACCAATGAACCAATGAACCAATGAACCAATGAACCAATGAACCAATGAACCAATGAACCAATGAACCAATGAACCAATGAACCAATCAACCAATGAACCAATGAACCAATGAACAAATGAACAAATGAACAAATGAAAGAATGAACAAATGAACAAATGAAAGAATGAACAAATGAACAAATGAACAAATGAACAAATGAAAGAATGAACAAATGAACAAATGAAAGAATGAACAAATGAACAAATGAACAAATGAACAAATGAACAAATGAACAAATGAACAAATGAACAAATGAACAAATGAACAAATGAACAAATGAACAAATGAACAAATGAACAAATGAACAAATGAACAAATGTACAAATGAACAAATGAACAAATGAACAAATGAACAAATGAACAAATGAACAAATGAACAAATGAACAAATGAACAAATGAACAAATGAACAAATGAACAAATGAACAAATGAACAAATGAACAAATGAACAAATGAACAAATGAACAAATGAACAAATGAACAAATGAACCAATGAACCAATGAACCAATGAACCGATGAACCAATGAACCAATGAACCAATGAACCAATGAACCAATGAACCAAAGAACCAAAGAACCAATGACCCAATGAACCAATGAACCAATGAACCAATGAACCAATGAACCAATGAACCAATGAACCAATGAACCAATGAACCAATGAACCAATGAACCAATCAACCAATGAACCAATGAACCAATGATCCAATGAACCAATGAACCAATGAACCAATGAAACAATGAATAAATGAACCAATGAACCAATGAACCAATGAACCAATGAACCAATGAACCAATGAACCAATGAACCAATGAACCAATGAACCAATGAACCAATGAACCAATGAACCAATGAACCAATGAACCAATGAACCAATGAACCAATGAACCAATGAACCAATGAACCAATGAACAAATGAACAAATGAGCAAATGAACAAATGAAAGAATGAACAAATGAACAAATGAACAAATGAAAGAATGAACAAATGAACAAATGAAAGAATGAACAAATGAACAAATGAACAAATGAACAAATGAACAAATGAACAAGTGAACAAATGAACAAATGAACAAATGAACAAATGAACAAATGAACAAATGAACAAATGAACAAATGAACAAATGAACAAATGAACAAATGAACAAATGAACAAATGAACAAATGAACAAATGTACAAATGAACAAATGAACAAATGAACAAATGAACAAATGAACAAATGAACAAATGAACAAATGAACAAGTGAACAAATGAACAAATGAACAAATGAACAAATGAACAAATGAACAAATGAACAAATGAACAAGTGAACAAGTGAACAAATGAACAAATGAACAAATGAACAAATGAACAAATGAACAAATGAACAAATGAACAAATGAACAAATGAACAAATGAACAAATGAACAAATGAACAAATGAACAAATGAACAAATGAACAAATGAACAAATGAACAAATGAACAAATGAACAAATGAACAAATGAACAAATGAACAAATGAACAAATGAACAAATGAACAAATGAACAAATGAACAAATGAACAAATGAACAAATGAACAAATGAACAAATGAACAAATGAACAAATGAACAAATGAACAAATGAACAAATGAACAAATGATCAAATGAACAAATGAACAAATGAACAAATGAACAAATGAACAAATGAACAAATGAACAAATGAACAAATGAACAAATGAACAAATGAACAAATGAACAAATGAACAAATGAACAAATGAACAAATGAACAAATGAAAGAATGAACAAATGAAAGAATGAACAAATGAACAAATGAAAGAATGAACAAATGAAGAAATGAACAAATGAACAAATGAACAAATGAACAAATGAACAAATGAACAAATGAACAAATGAACAAATGAACAAATGAACAAATGAACAAATGAACAAATGAACAAATGAACAATTGAACAAATGAACAAATGAACAAGTGAACAAGTGAACAAGTGAACAAATGAACAAATGAACAAATGAACAAATGAACAAATGAACAAATGAACAAATGAACAAATGAACAAATGAACAAATGAACAAATGAACAAATGAACAAATGAACAAATGAACAAATGAACAAATGAACAAATGAACAAATGAACAAATGAACAAATGAACAAATGAACAAATGAACAAATGAACAAATGAACAAATGAACAAATGAACAAATGAACAAATGAACAAATGAATAAATGAACAAATGAACAAATGATCAAATGAACAAATGAACAAATGAACAAATGAACAAATGAACAAATGAACAAATGAACAAATGAACAAATGAACAAATGAACAAATGAACAAATGAACAAATGAACAAATGAAAGAATGAACAAATGAAAGAATGAACAAATGAACAAATGAAAGAATGAACAAATGAACAAATGATCAAATGAACAAATGAACAAATGAACAAATGAACAAATGAACAAATGAACAAATGAACAAATGAACAAACGAACAAATGAACAAATGAACAAATGAACAAATGAACAAATGAACAAATGAACAAATGAACAAATGAACAAATGAACAAATGAACAAATGAACAAATGAACAAATGAACAAATGAACAAATGAACAAATGAACAAATGAACAAATGAACAAATGAACAAATGAACAAGTGAACGAATGAACGAATGAACAAATGAACAAATGAACGAATGAACAAATGAAAGAATGAACAAATGAACAAATGAACAAATGAACAAATGAACAAATGAACAAATGAACAAATGAACAAATGAACAAATGAACAAATGAACAAATGAACAAATGAACAAATGAACAAATGAACAAATGAACAAATGAACAAATGAACAAATGAACAAATGAACAAATGAACAAATGAACAAATGAACAAATGAACAAATGAACAAATGAACAAATGAACAAATGAACAAATGAACAAATGAACAAATGAACAAATGATCAAATGAACAAATGAACAAATGAACAAATGAACAAATGAACAAATGAACAAATGAACAAACGAACAAATGAACAAACGAACAAATGAACAAACGAACAAGTGAACAAATGAACGAATGAACAAATGAACAAATGAACGAATGAACAAATGAAAGAATGAACAAATGAACAAATGAACAAATGAACCAATGAACCAATGAACCAATGAAACAATGAACCGATGAACCAATGAACCGATGAACCAATGAACCAATGAACCAAAGAACCAAAGAACCAATGACCCAATGAACCAATGAACCAATGAACCAATGAACCAATGAACCAATGAACCAATGAACCAATGAACCAATGAACCAATGAACCAATGAACCAATGAACCAATGAACCAATGAACCAATGAACCTATCAACCAATGAACCAATGAACCAATGAACCAATGAACCAATGAACCAATGAACCAATGAACCAATGAACCAATGAACCAATGAACCAATGAACCAATGAACCAATGAACAAATGAACAAATGAACAAATGAAAGAATGAACAAATGGACAAATGAACAAATGAACAAATGAAAGAATGAACAAATGAACAAATGAAAGAATGAACAAATGAACAAATGAACAAATGAACAAATGAACAAATGAACCAATGAACCAATGAACCAATGAACCAATGAACCAATGAACCAATGAACCAATGAACCAATGAACCTATCAACCAATGAACCAATGAACCAATGAACCAATGAACCAATGAACCAATGAACCAATGAACCAATGAACCAATGAACCAATGAACCAATGAACCAATGAACCAATGAACAAATGAACAAATGAACAAATGAAAGAATGAACAAATGGACAAATGAACAAATGAACAAATGAAAGAATGAACAAATGAACAAATGAAAGAATGAACAAATGAACAAATGAACAAATGAACAAATGAACAAATGAACAAATGAACAAATGAACAAATGAACAAATGAACAAATGAACAAATGAACAAATGAACAAATGAACAAATGAACAAATGAACAAATGAACAAATGGACAAATGAACAAATGAACAAATGAACAAATGAACAAACGAACAAATGAACAAACGAACAAACGAACAAACGAACAAACGAACAAACGAACAAACGAACAAACGAACAAACGAACAAACGAACAAACGAACAAACGAACAATCGAACAAACGAACAAACGAACAAACGAACAAACGAACAAACGAACAAACGAACAAACGAACAAACGAACAAACGAACAAACGAACAAACGAACAAACGAACAATCTAACAAACGAACAAACGAACAAACGAACAAACGAACAAACGAACAAACGAACAAACGAAAAAACGAACAAACGAACAAATGAACAAATTAACAAATGCACAAATGAACAAATGAACAAATGAACAAATGAACAAATGAACAAAGAACAAATGAACAAATGAACAAGGGAACAAATGAACAAATGAACGAATGAACAAATGAACAAATGAACAAATGAACAAATGAACCAATGAACCAATGAACCAATGAACCAATGAAACAATGAACCGATGAACCAATGAACCGATGAACCAATGAACCAATGAACCAAAGAACCAAAGAACCAATGACCCAATGAACCAATGAACCAATGAACCAATGAACCAATCAACCAATGAACCAATGAACCAATGAACCAATGATCCAATGAACCAATGAACCAATGAACCAATGAAACAATGAACCAATGAACCAATGAACCAATGAACAAATGAACCAATGAACCAATAAACCAATGAACCAATGAACCAATGAACCAATGAACAAATGAACAAATGAACAAATGAACAAATGAAAGAATGAACAAATGAACAAATGAACAAATGAAAGAATGAACAAATGAACAAATGAATGAATGAACAAATGAACAAATGAACAAATGAACAAATGAACAAATGAACAAATGAACAAATGAACAAATGAACAAATGAACAAATGAACAAATGAACAAATGAACAAATGAACAAATGAACAAATGAACAAATGAACAAATGAACAAATGAACAAATGAACAAATGAACAAATGAACAAATGAACAAATGAACAAATGAACAAATGAAAGAATGAACAAATGAACAAATGAAAGAATGAACAAATGAACAAATGAACAAATGAACAAATGAACAAATGAACAAATGAACAAATGAACAAATGAACAAATGAACAAATGAACAAATGAACAAATGAACAAATGAACAAATGAACAAATGAACAAATGAACAAATGAACAAATGATCAAATGAACAAATGAACAAGGGAACAAATGAACAAATGAACGAATGAAAAAAGGAACAAATGAACAAATGAACAAATGAACCAATGAACCAATGAACCAATGAACCGATGAACCAATGAACCAATGAACCAATAAACCAATGAACCAATGAACCAATGAACCAATGAACCAATGAACCAATGAACCAATGAACCAATGAACCAATCAACCAATGAACCAATGAACCAATGAACCAATGATCCAATGAACCAATGAACCAATGAACCAATGAAACAATGAACCAATGAACCAATGAACCAATGACCCAATGAACCAATGAACCAATGAACCAATGAACCAATGAACCAATGAACCAATAAACCAATGAACCAATGAACCAATGAACCAATGAACAAATGAACAAATGAACAAATGAACAAATGAAAGAATGAACAAATGAACAAATGAACAAATAAAAGAATGAACAAATGAACAAATGAATGAATGAACAAATGAACAAATGAACAAATGAACAAATGAACAAATGAACAAATGAACAAATGAACAAATGAACAAATGAACAAATGAACAAATGAACAAATGAACAAATCAACAAATGAACAAATGAACAAATGAACAAATGGACAAATGAACAAATGAACAAATGAACAAATGAACAAATGAACAAATGAACAAATGAACAAATGAACAAATGAACAAATGAACAAATGAACAAATGAACAAATGAACAAATGAACAAATGAACAAATGAACAAATGAACAAATGAACAAATGAACAAATGAACAAATGAACAAATGAACAAATGAACAAATGAACAAATGAACAAATGAACAAATGAACAAATGAACAAATGAACAAATCAACAAATGAACAAATGAACAAAGGAACAAACGAACAAACGAACAAACGAACAAACGAACAAACGAACAAACGAACAAACGAACAAACGAACAAACGAACAAACGAACAAACGAACAAACGAACAAACGAACAAACGAACAAACGAACAAACGAACAAACGAACAAACGAACAAACGAACAAACGAACAAACGAACAAACGAACAAACGAACAAACGAACAAACGAACAAACGAACAAACGAACAAACGAACAAACGAACAAACGAACAAACGAACAAACGAACAAACGAACAAACGAACAAATGAACAAATGAACAAATGAACAAATGAACAAATGAACAAATGTACAAATGAACAAATGAACAAATGAACAAGGGAACAGATGAACAAATGAACGAATGAACAAATGAACAAATGAACAAATGAACAAATGAACCAATGAACCAATGAACCAATGAACCGATGAACCAATGAACCGATGAACCAATGAACCAATGAACCAAAGAACCAATGACCCAATGAACCAATGAACCAATGAACCAATGAACCAATGAACCAATGAACCAATGAACCAATGAACCAATGAACCAATGAACCAATGAACCAATGAACCAATGAACCAATGAACCAATGAACCAATGAACCAATGAACCAATGAACCAATGAACCAATGAACCAATGAACCAATGAACCAATGAACCAATGAACCAATGAACAAATGAACAAATGAACAAATGAAAGTATGAACAAATGAACAAATGAACAAATGAACAAATGAAAGAATGAACAAATGAACAAATGAAAGAATGAACAAATGAACAAATGAACAAATGAACAAATGAACAAATGAACAAATGAACAAATGAACAAATGAACAAATGAACAAATGAACAAATGAACAAATGAACAAATGTACAAATGAACAAATGAACAAATGAACAAATGAACAAATGAACAAATGAACAAATGAACAAATGAACAAATGAACAAATGAACAAATGAACAAATGAACAAATGAGCAAATGAACAAATGAACAAATGAACAAATGAACAAATGAACAAATGAACAAGGGAACAAATGAACAAATGAACGAATGAACAAATGAACAAATGAACAAATGAACAAATGAACAAATGAACCAATGAACCATTGAACCAATGAACCGATGAACCAATGAACCGATGAACCAATGAACCGATGAACCAATGAACCAATGAACCAATGAACCAATGAACCAATGAACCAATGAACCAATGAACCAATGAACCAATGAACCAATGAACCAATGAACCAATGAACCAATGAACCAATCAACCAATGAACCAATGAACCAATGAACAAATGAACAAATGAACAAATGAAAGAATGAACAAATGAACAAATGAAAGAATGAACAAATGAACAAATGAACAAATGAACAAATGAAAGAATGAACAAATGAACAAATGAAAGAATGAACAAATGAACAAATGAACAAATGAACAAATGAACAAATGAACAAATGAACAAATGAACAAATGAACAAATGAACAAATGAACAAATGAACAAATGAACAAATGAACAAATGAACAAATGAACAAATGTACAAATGAACAAATGAACAAATGAACAAATGAACAAATGAACAAATGAACAAATGAACAAATGAACAAATGAACAAATGAACAAATGAACAAATGAACAAATGAACAAATGAACAAATGAACAAATGAACAAATGAACAAATGAACAAATGAACAAATGAACAAATGAACCAATGAACCAATGAACCAATGAACCGATGAACCAATGAACCAATGAACCAATGAACCAATGAACCAATGAACCAAAGAACCAAAGAACCAATGACCCAATGAACCAATGAACCAATGAACCAATGAACCAATGAACCAATGAACCAATGAACCAATGAACCAATGAACCAATGAACCAATGAACCAATCAACCAATGAACCAATGAACCAATGATCCAATGAACCAATGAACCAATGAACCAATGAAACAATGAATAAATGAACCAATGAACCAATGAACCAATGAACCAATGAACCAATGAACCAATGAACCAATGAACCAATGAACCAATGAACCAATGAACCAATGAACCAATGAACCAATGAACCAATGAACCAATGAACCAATGAACCAATGAACCAATGAACCAATGAACCAATGAACCAATGAACAAATGAACAAATGAGCAAATGAACAAATGAAAGAATGAACAAATGAACAAATGAACAAATGAAAGAATGAACAAATGAACAAATGAAAGAATGAACAAATGAACAAATGAACAAATGAACAAATGAACAAATGAACAAGTGAACAAATGAACAAATGAACAAATGAACAAATGAACAAATGAACAAATGAACAAATGAACAAATGAACAAATGAACAAATGAACAAATGAACAAATGAACAAATGAACAAATGAACAAATGAACAAATGAACAAATGTACAAATGAACAAATGAACAAATGAACAAATGAACAAATGAACAAATGAACAAATGAACAAATGAACAAGTGAACAAATGAACAAATGAACAAATGAACAAATGAACAAATGAACAAATGAACAAATGAACAAGTGAACAAGTGAACAAATGAACAAATGAACAAATGAACAAATGAACAAATGAACAAATGAACAAATGAACAAATGAACAAATGAACAAATGAACAAATGAACAAATGAACAAATGAACAAATGAACAAATGAACAAATGAACAAATGAACAAATGAACAAATGAACAAATGAACAAATGAACAAATGAACAAATGAACAAATGAACAAATGAACAAATGAACAAATGAACAAATGAACAAATGAACAAATGAACAAATGAACAAATGAACAAATGAACAAATGAACAAATGAACAAATGAACAAATGAACAAATGAACAAATGAACAAATGAACAAATGATCAAATGAACAAATGAACAAATGAACAAATGAACAAATGAACAAATGAACAAATGAACAAATGAACAAATGAACAAATGAACAAATGAACAAATGAACAAATGAACAAATGAACAAATGAACAAATGAACAAATGAAAGAATGAACAAATGAAAGAATGAACAAATGAACAAATGAAAGAATGAACAAATGAAGAAATGAACAAATGAACAAATGAACAAATGAACAAATGAACAAATGAACAAATGAACAAATGAACAAATGAACAAATGAACAAATGAACAAATGAACAAATGAACAAATGAACAATTGAACAAATGAACAAATGAACAAGTGAACAAGTGAACAAGTGAACAAATGAACAAATGAACAAATGAACAAATGAACAAATGAACAAATGAACAAATGAACAAATGAACAAATGAACAAATGAACAAATGAACAAATGAACAAATGAACAAATGAACAAATGAACAAATGAACAAATGAACAAATGAACAAATGAACAAATGAACAAATGAACAAATGAACAAATGAACAAATGAACAAATGAACAAATGAACAAATGAACAAATGAACAAATGAACAAATGAATAAATGAACAAATGAACAAATGATCAAATGAACAAATGAACAAATGAACAAATGAACAAATGAACAAATGAACAAATGAACAAATGAACAAATGAACAAATGAACAAATGAACAAATGAACAAATGAACAAATGAAAGAATGAACAAATGAAAGAATGAACAAATGAACAAATGAAAGAATGAACAAATGAACAAATGATCAAATGAACAAATGAACAAATGAACAAATGAACAAATGAACAAATGAACAAATGAACAAACGAACAAATGAACAAATGAACAAATGAACAAATGAACAAATGAACAAATGAACAAATGAACAAATGAACAAATGAACAAATGAACAAATGAACAAATGAACAAATGAACAAATGAACAAATGAACAAATGAACAAATGAACAAATGAACAAATGAACAAATGAACAAATGAACAAATGAACAAGTGAACGAATGAACGAATGAACAAATGAACAAATGAACGAATGAACAAATGAAAGAATGAACAAATGAACAAATGAACAAATGAACAAATGAACAAATGAACAAATGAACAAATGAACAAATGAACAAATGAACAAATGAACAAATGAACAAATGAACAAATGAACAAATGAACAAATGAACAAATGAACAAATGAACAAATGAACAAATGAACAAATGAACAAATGAACAAATGAACAAATGAACAAATGAACAAATGAACAAATGAACAAATGAACAAATGAACAAATGAACAAATGAACAAATGATCAAATGAACAAATGAACAAATGAACAAATGAACAAATGAACAAATGAACAAATGAACAAACGAACAAATGAACAAACGAACAAATGAACAAACGAACAAGTGAACAAATGAACGAATGAACAAATGAACAAATGAACGAATGAACAAATGAAAGAATGAACAAATGAACAAATGAACAAATGAACCAATGAACCAATGAACCAATGAAACAATGAACCGATGAACCAATGAACCGATGAACCAATGAACCAATGAACCAAAGAACCAAAGAACCAATGACCCAATGAACCAATGAACCAATGAACCAATGAACCAATGAACCAATGAACCAATGAACCAATGAACCAATGAACCAATGAACCAATGAACCAATGAACCTATCAACCAATGAACCAATGAACCAATGAACCAATGAACCAATGAACCAATGAACCAATGAACCAATGAACCAATGAACCAATGAACCAATGAACCAATGAACCAATGAACCAATGAACCAATGAACAAATGAACAAATGAACAAATGAACAAATGAAAGAATGAACAAATGGACAAATGAACAAATGAACAAATGAAAGAATGAACAAATGAACAAATGAAAGAATGAACAAATGAACAAATGAACAAATGAACAAATGAACAAATGAACAAATGAACAAATGAACAAATGAACAAATGAACAAATGAACAAATGAACAAATGAACAAATGAACAAATGAACAAATGAACAAATGGACAAATGAACAAATGAACAAATGAACAAATGAACAAACGAACAAATGAACAAACGAACAAACGAACAAACGAACAAACGAACAAACGAACAAACGAACAAACGAACAAACGAACAAACGAACAAACGAACAAACGAACAATCGAACAAACGAACAAACGAACAAACGAACAAACGAACAAACGAACAAACGAACAAACGAACAAACGAACAAACGAACAAACGAACAAACGAACAAACGAACAATCTAACAAACGAACAAACGAACAAACGAACAAACGAACAAACGAACAAACGAACAAACGAAAAAACGAACAAACGAACAAATGAACAAATTAACAAATGCACAAATGAACAAATGAACAAATGAACAAATGAACAAATGAACAAAGAACAAATGAACAAATGAACAAGGGAACAAATGAACAAATGAACGAATGAACAAATGAACAAATGAACAAATGAACAAATGAACCAATGAACCAATGAACCAATGAACCAATGAAACAATGAACCGATGAACCAATGAACCGATGAACCAATGAACCAATGAACCAAAGAACCAAAGAACCAATGACCCAATGAACCAATGAACCAATGAACCAATGAACCAATGAACCAATGAACCAATGAACCAATGAACCAATGAACCAATGAACCAATGAACCAATGAACCAATGAACCAATGAACCAATGAACCAATGAACCTATCAACCAATGAACCAATGAACCAATGAACCAATGAACCAATGAACCAATGAACCAATGAACCAATGAACCAATGAACCAATGAACCAATGAACCAATGAACAAATGAACAAATGAACAAATGAAAGAATGAACAAATGGACAAATGAACAAATGAACAAATGAAAGAATGAACAAATGAACAAATGAAAGAATGAACAAATGAACAAATGAACAAATGAACAAATGAACAAATGAACAAATGAACAAATGAACAAATGAACAAATGAACAAATGAACAAATGAACAAATGAACAAATGAACAAATGAACAAATGAACAAATGAACAAATGAACAAATGAACAAATGAACAAATGACCAAATGAACAAATGAACAAATGAACAAATGAACAAATGAACAAGGGAACAAATGAACAAATGAACGAATGAACAAATGAACAAATGAACAAATGAACAAATGAACAAATGAACCAATGAACCAATGAACCAATGAACCGATGAACCAATGAACCAATGAACCAATGAACCAATGAACCAATGAACCAATGAACCAATGAACCAATGAACCAATGAACCAATGAACCAATGAACCAATGAACCAATGAACCAATGAACCAATGAACCAATGAACCAATGAACCAATGAACCAATGAACCAATGAACCAATGAACCAATGAACCCATGAACCAATGAACCAATGAACCAATGAACCAATGAACCAATGAACCAATGAACCAATGAACCAATGAACCAATGAACCAATGAACCAATGAACCAATGAACCAATGAACCAATGAACAAATGAACAAATGAACAAATGAAAGAATGAACAAATGAACAAATGAACAAATGAACAAATGAAAGAATGAACAAATGAACAAATGAAAGAATGAACAATTGAACAAATGAACAAATGAACAAATGAACAAATGAACAAATGAACAAATGAACAAATGAACAAATGAACAAATGAACAAATGAACAAATGAACAAATGAACAAATGAACAAATGAACAAATGAACAAATGAACAAATGAACAAATGAACAAATGTACAAATGAACAAATGAACAAATGAACAAATGAACAAATGAACAAATGAACAAATGAACAAATGAACAAATGAACAAATGAATAAATGAACAAATGAACAAGTGAACAAGTGAACAAGTGAACAAGTGAACAAATGAACAAATGAACAAATGAACAAATGAACAAATGAACAAATGAACAAATGAACAAATGAACAAATGAACAAATGAACAAATGAACAAATGAACAAATGAACAAATGAACAAATGAACAAATGAACAAATGAACAAATGAACAAATGAACAAATGAACAAATGAACAAATGAACAAATGAACAAATGTACAAATGAACAAATGAACAAATGAACAAATGAACTAATGAACAAATGAACAAATGAACAAATGAACAAATGAACAAATGAACAAATGAACAAATGAACAAATGAACAAATGAACAAATGAACAAATGAACAAATGAACAAATGAACAAATGAACAAATGATCAAATGAACAAATGAACAAATGAACAAATGAACAAATGAACAAATGAACAAATGAACAAATGAACAAATGAACAAATGAACAAATGAACAAATGAACAAATGAACAAATGAACAAATGAACAAATGAACAAATGAAAGAATGAACAAATGAACAAATGAAAGAATGAACAAATGAAAGAATGAACAAATGAACAAATGAACAAATGAACAAATGAACAAATGAACAAATGAACAAATGAACAAATGAACAAATGAACAAATGAACAAATGAACAAATGAACAAATGAACAAATGAACAAATGAACAAATGAACAAATGAACAAATGAACAAATGAACAAATGAACAAATGAACAAATGAACAAATGAACAAATGAACAAATGAACAAATGAACAAATGAACAAATGAACAAATGAACAAATGAACAAATGAACAAATGAACAAATGAACAAATGAACAAATGAACAAATGAACAAATGAACAAATGAACAAATGAACAAATGAACAAATGAACAAATGAACAAGTGAACAAATGAACGAATGAACAAATGAACAAATGAACGAATGAACAAATGAAAGAATGAACAAATGAACAAATGAACAAATGAACAAATGAACAAATGAACAAATGAACAAATGAACAAATGAACAAATGAACAAATGAACAAATGAACAAATGAACAAATGAACAAATGAACAAATGAACAAATGAACAAATGAACAAATGAACAAATGAACAAATGAACAAATGAACAAATGAACAAATGAACAAATGAACAAATGAACAAATGAACAAATGAACAAATGAACAAATGAACAAATGAACAAATGAACAAATGAACAAATGAACAAATGAACAAATGAAAGAATGAACAAATGAACAAATGAAAGAATGAACAAATGAACAAATGAACAAATGAACAAATGAACAAATGAACAAATGAACAAATGAACAAATGAACAAATGAACAAATGAACAAATGAACAAATGAACAAATGAACAAATGAACAAATGAACAAATGAACAAATGAACAAATGAACAAATGAACAAATGATCAAATGAACAAATGAACAAGGGAACAAATGAACAAATGAACGAATGAAAAAAGGAACAAATGAACAAATGAACAAATGAACCAATGAACCAATGAACCAATGAACCGATGAACCAATGAACCAATGAACCAATAAACCAATGAACCAATGAACCAATGAACCAATGAACCAATGAACCAATGAACCAATGAACCAATGAACCAATGAACCAATGAACCAATCAACCAATGAACCAATGAACCAATGATCCAATGAACCAATGAACCAATGAACCAATGAAACAATGAACCAATGAACCAATGAACCAATGACCCAATGAACCAATGAACCAATGAACCAATGAACCAATGAACCAATGAACCAATAAACCAATGAACCAATGAACCAATGAACCAATGAACAAATGAACAAATGAACAAATGAACAAATGAAAGAATGAACAAATGAACAAATGAACAAATGAAAGAATGAACAAATGAACAAATGAATGAATGAACAAATGAACAAATGAACAAATGAACAAATGAACAAATGAACAAATGAACAAATGAACAAATGAACAAATGAACAAATGAACAAATGAACAAATGAACAAATCAACAAATGAACAAATGAACAAATGAACAAATGAACAAATGAACAAATGAACAAATGAACAAATGAACAAATGAACAAATGAACAAATGAACAAATGAACAAATGAACAAGTGAACAAATGAACGAATGAACAAATGAACAAATGAACGAATGAACAAATGAAAGAATGAACAAATGAACAAATGAACAAATGAACAAATGAACAAATGAACAAATGAACAAATGAACAAATGAACAAATGAACAAATGAACAAATGAACAAATGAACAAATGAACAAATGAACAAATGAACAAATGAACAAATGAACAAATGAACAAATGAACAAATGAACAAATGAACAAATGAACAAATGAACAAATGAACAAATGAACAAATGAACAAATGAACAAATGAACAAATGAACAAATGAACAAATGAACAAATGAACAAATGAAAGAATGAACAAATGAACAAATGAAAGAATGAACAAATGAACAAATGAACAAATGAACAAATGAACAAATGAACAAATGAACAAATGAACAAATGAACAAATGAACAAATGAACAAATGAACAAATGAACAAATGAACAAATGAACAAATGAACAAATGAACAAATGAACAAATGAACAAATGAACAAATGATCAAATGAACAAATGAACAAGGGAACAAATGAACAAATGAACGAATGAAAAAAGGAACAAATGAACAAATGAACAAATGAACCAATGAACCAATGAACCAATGAACCGATGAACCAATGAACCAATGAACCAATAAACCAATGAACCAATGAACCAATGAACCAATGAACCAATGAACCAATGAACCAATGAACCAATGAACCAATGAACCAATGAACCAATCAACCAATGAACCAATGAACCAATGATCCAATGAACCAATGAACCAATGAACCAATGAAACAATGAACCAATGAACCAATGAACCAATGACCCAATGAACCAATGAACCAATGAACCAATGAACCAATGAACCAATGAACCAATAAACCAATGAACCAATGAACCAATGAACCAATGAACAAATGAACAAATGAACAAATGAACAAATGAAAGAATGAACAAATGAACAAATGAACAAATGAAAGAATGAACAAATGAACAAATGAATGAATGAACAAATGAACAAATGAACAAATGAACAAATGAACAAATGAACAAATGAACAAATGAACAAATGAACAAATGAACAAATGAACAAATGAACAAATGAACAAATCAACAAATGAACAAATGAACAAATGAACAAATGGACAAATGAACAAATGAACAAATGAACAAATGAACAAATGAACAAATGAACAAATGAACAAATGAACAAATGAACAAATGAACAAATGAACAAATGAACAAATGAACAAATGAACAAATGAACAAATGAACAAATGAACAAATGAACAAATGAACAAATGAACAAATGAACAAATGAACAAATGAACAAATGAACAAGTGAACAAGTGAACAAGTGAACAAATGAACAAATGAACAAATGAACAAATGAACAAATGAACAAATGAACAAATGAACAAATGAACAAATGAACAAATGAACAAATGAACAAATGAACAAATGAACAAATGAACAAATGAACAAATGAACAAATGAACAAATGAACAAATGAACAAATGAACAAATGAACAAATGAACAAATGAACAAATGAACAAATGAACAAATGAACAAATGAACAAATGAACAAATGAACAAATGAACAAATGAACAAATGAACAAATGAACAAATGAACAAGTGAACAAATGAACGAATGAACAAATGAACAAATGAACGAATGAACAAATGAAAGAATGAACAAATGAACAAATGAACAAATGAACAAATGAACAAATGAACAAATGAACAAATGAACAAATGAACAAATGAACAAATGAACAAATGAACAAATGAACAAATGAACAAATGAAAGAATGAACAAATGAACAAATGAACAAATGAACAAATGAACAAATGAACAAATGAACAAATGAACAAATGAACAAATGAACAAATGAACAAATGAACAAATGAACAAATGAACAAATGAACAAATGAACAAATGAACAAATGAACAAATGAACAAATGAACAAATGAACAAATGAACAAATGAACAAATGAACAAATGATCAAATGAACAAATGAACAAGGGAACAAATGAACAAATGAACGAATGAACAAATGAACAAATGAACAAATGAACAAATGAACCAATGAACCAATGAACCAATGAACCAATGAACCGATGAACCAATGAACCAATGAACCAATGAACGAATGAACCAATGAACCAAAGAAGCAAAGAACCAATGACCCAATGAACCAATGAACCAATGAACCAATGAACCAATGAAACAATGAACCAATGAACCAATGAACCAATGAACCAATGAACCAATGAACCAATGAACCAATGAACCAATGAACCAATCAACCAATCAACCAATGAACCAATGAACCAATGATCCAATGAACCAATGAACCAATGAACCAATGAAACAATGAACCAATGAACCAATGAACCAATGACCCAATGAACCAATGAACCAATGAACCAATGAACCAATGAACCAATGAACCAATGAACCAATGAACCAATGAACCAATGAACCAATGAACCAATGAACCAATGAACCAATGAACCAATGAACCAATGAACCAATGAACCAATGAACCAATAAACCAATGAACAAATGAACAAATGAACAAATGAACAAATGAACAAATGAACAAATGAACAAATGAACAAATGAACAAATGAACAAATGAACAAATGAACAAATGAACAAATGAACAAATGAACAAATGAACAAATGAACAAATGAACAAATGAACAAATGAACAAATGAACAAATGAACAAATGAACAAATGAACAAATGAACAAATGAACAAATGAACAAATGAACAAATGAACAAATGAACAAATGAACAAATGAACAAAGGAACAAATGAACAAATGAACAAATGAACAAATGAACAAATGAACAAATGAACAAATGAACAAATGAACAAATGAACAAATGAACAAATGAACAAATGAACAAATGAACAAATGAACAAATGAACAAGTGAACAAGTGAACAAGTGAACAAATGAACAAATGAACAAATGAACAAATGAACAAATGAACAAATGAACAAATGAACAAATGAACAAATGAACAAATGAACAAATGAACAAATGAACAAATGAACAAATGAACAAATGAACAAATGAACAAATGAACAAATGAACAAATGAACAAATGAACAAATGAACAAATGAACAAATGAACAAATGAACAAATGAATAAATGAACAAATGAACAAATGATCAAATGAACAAATGAACAAATGAACAAATGAACAAATGAACAAATGAACAAATGAACAAATGAACAAATGAACAAATGAACAAATGAACAAATGAACAAATGAACAAATGAACAAATGAACAAATGAAAGAATGAACAAATGAACAAATGAAAGAATGAACAAATGAACAAATGATCAAATGAACAAATGAACAAATGAACAAATGAACAAATGAACAAATGAACAAATGAACAAATGAACAAATGAACAAATGAACAAATGAACAAATGAACAAATGAACAAATGAACATATGAACAAATGAACAAATGAACAAATGAACAAATGAACAAATGAACAAATGAACAAATGAACAAATGAACAAATGAACAAATGAACAAATGAACAAATGAACAAATGAACAAATGAACAAATGAACAAATGAACAAATGAACAAATGAACAAATGAACAAATGAACAAATGAACAAGTGAACGAATGAACGAATGAACAAATGAACAAATGAACGAATGAACAAATGAAAGAATGAACAAATGAACAAATGAACAAATGAACAAATGAACAAATGAACAAATGAACAAATGAACAAATGAACAAATGAACAAATGAACAAATGAACAAATGAACAAATGAACAAATGAACAAATGAACAAATGAACAAATGAACAAATGAACAAATGAACAAATGAACAAATGAACAAATGAACAAATGAACAAATGAACAAATGAACAAATGAACAAATGAACAAATGAACAAATGAACAAATGAACAAATGAACAAATGAACAAATGAACAAATGAACAAATGAACAAATGAACAAATGAACAAATGAACAAATGAACAAATGAACAAATGAACAAATGAACAAATGAACAAATGAACAAATGAACAAATGAACAAATGAACAAATGAACAAATGAACAAATGAACAAACGAACAAATGAACAAACGAACAAATGAACAAACGAACAAACGAACAAACGAACAAACGAACAAACGAACAAACGAACAAACGAACAAACGAACAAACGAACAAACGAACAATCGAACAAACGAACAAACGAACAAACGAACAAACGAACAAACGAACAAACGAACAAACGAACAAACGAACAAACGAACAAACGAACAAACGAACAAACGAACAAACGAACAAACGAACAAACGAACAAACGAAAAAACGAACAAACGAACAAATGAACAAATGAACAAATGAACAAATGAACAAATGAACAAATGAACAAATGAACAAATGAACAAATGAACAAATGAACAAAGAACAAATGAACAAATGAACAAGGGAACAAATGAACAAATGAACGAATGAACAAATGAACAAATGAACAAATGAACAAATGAACCAATGAACCAATGAACCAATGAAACAATGAACCGATGAACCAATGAACCGATGAACCGATGAACCAATGAACCAATGAACCAAAGAACCAAAGGACCAATGACCCAATGAACCAATGAACCAATGAACCAATGAACCAATGAACCAATGAACCAATGAACCAATGAACCAATGAACCAATGAACCAATGAACCAATGAACCAATGAACCAATGAACCAATGAACCTATCAACCAATGAACCATTGAACCAATGAACCAATGAACCAATGAACCAATGAACCAATGAACCAATGAACCAATGAACCAATGAACCAATGAACCAATGAACCAATGAACCAATGAACAAATGAACAAATGAACAAATGAAAGAATGAACAAATGGACAAATGAACAAATGAACAAATGAAAGAATGAACAAATGAACAAATGAAAGAATGAACAAATGAACAAATGAACAAATGAACAAATGAACAAATGAACAAATGAACAAATGAACAAATGAACAAATGAACAAATGAACAAATGAACAAATGAACAAATGAACAAATGAACAAATGAACAAATGAACAAATGAACAAATGAACAAACGAACAAATGAACAAACGAACAAATGAACAAACGAACAAACGAACAAACGAACAAACGAACAAACGAACAAACGAACAAACGAACAATCGAACAAACGAACAAACGAACAAACGAACAAACGAACAAACGAACAAACGAACAAACGAACAAACGAACAAACGAACAAACGAACAAACGAACAAACGAACAAACGAACAAACGAACAAACGAACAAACGAACAAACGAACAAACGAACAAACGAACAAACGAACAAACGAACAAACGAACAAACGAACAAACGAACAAACGAACAAATGAACAAATGAACAAATGAACAAAGAACAAATGAACAAATGAACAAGGGAACAAATGAACAAATGAACGAATGAACAAATGAACAAATGAACAAATGAACAAATGAACCAATGAACCAATGAACCAATGAAACAATGAACCGATGAACCAATGAACCGATGAACCAATGAACCAATGAACCAAAGAACCAAAGAACCAATGACCCAATGAACCAATGAACCAATGAACCAATGAACCAATGAACCAATGAACCAATGAACCAATGAACCAATGAACCAATGAACCAATGAACCAATGAACCTATCAACCAATGAACCAATGAACCAATGAACCAATGAACCAATGAACCAATGAACAAATGAACAAATGAACAAATGAACAAATGAACAAATGAACAAATGAACAAATGAACAAATGAACAAATGAACAAGGGAACAAATGAACAAATGAACGAATGAACAAATGAACAAATGAACAAATGAACAAATGAACCAATGAACCAATGAACCAATGAACAAATGAACAAATGAACAAGTGAACAAGTGAACAAGTGAACAAATGAACAAATGAACAAATGAACAAATGAACAAATGAACAAATGAACAAATGAACAAATGAACAAATGAACAAATGAACAAATGAACAAATGAACAAATGAACAAATGAACAAATGAACAAATGAACAAATGAACAAATGAACAAATGAACAAATGAACAAATGAACAAATGAACAAATGAACAAATGAACAAATGAACAAATGAACAAATGAACAAATGAACAAATGAACAAATGAACAAATGAACAAATGAACAAATGAACAAATGAACAAATGAACAAATGAACAAATGAACAAATGAACAAATGAACAAATGAACAAATGAACAAATGAACAAATGAACAAATGAACAAATGAACAAATGAACAAATGAACAAATGAACAAATGAACAAATGAACAAATGAACAAATGAACAAATGAACAAATGAACAAGTGAACGAATGAACGAATGAACAAATGAACAAATGAACGAATGAACAAATGAAAGAATGAACAAATGAACAAATGAACAAATGAACAAATGAACAAATGAACAAATGAACAAATGAACAAATGAACAAATGAACAAATGAACAAATGAACAAATGAACAAATGAACAAATGAACAAATGAACAAATGAACAAATGAACAAATGAACAAATGAACAAATGAACAAATGAACAAATGAACAAATGAACAAATGAACAAATGAACAAATGAACAAATGAACAAATGAACAAATGAACAAATGAACAAATGAACAAATGAACAAATGAACAAATGAACAAATGAACAAATGAACAAATGAACAAATGAACAAATGAACAAATGAACAAATGAACAAATGAACAAATGAACAAATGAACAAATGAACAAATGAACAAATGAACAAATGAACAAATGAACAAACGAACAAATGAACAAACGAACAAATGAACAAACGAACAAACGAACAAACGAACAAACGAACAAACGAACAAACGAACAAACGAACAAACGAACAAACGAACAAACGAACAAACGAACAAACGAACAATCGAACAAACGAACAAACGAACAAACGAACAAACGAACAAACGAACAAACGAACAAACGAACAAACGAACAAACGAACAAACGAACAAACGAACAAACGAACAAACGAACAAACGAACAAACGAACAAACGAACAAACGAACAAACGAACAAACGAACAAACGAACAAACGAACAAACGAACAAATGAACAAATGAACAAATGAACAAATGAACAAATGAACAAATGAACAAAGAACAAATGAACAAATGAACAAGGGAACAAATGAACAAATGAACGAATGAACAAATGAACAAATGAACAAATGAACAAATGAACCAATGAACCAATGAACCAATGAAACAATGAACCGATGAACCAATGAACGGATGAACCAATGAACCAATGAACCAAAGAACCAAAGGACCAATGACCCAATGAACCAATGAACCAATGAACCAATGAACCAATGAACCAATGAACCAATGAACCAATGAACCAATGAACCAATGAACCAATGAACCAATGAACCAATGAACCAATGAACCTATCAACCAATGAACCATTGAACCAATGAACCAATGAACCAATGAACCAATGAACCAATGAACCAATGAACCAATGAACCAATGAACCAATGAACCAATGAACCAATGAACCAATGAACCAATGAACAAATGAACAAATGAACAAATGAAAGAATGAACAAATGGACAAATGAACAAATGAACAAATGAAAGAATGAACAAATGAACAAATGAAAGAATGAACAAATGAACAAATGAACAAATGAACAAATGAACAAATGAACAAATGAACAAATGAACAAATGAACAAATGAACAAATGAACAAATGAACAAATGAACAAATGAACAAATGAACAAATGAACAAATGAACAAATGAACAAATGAACAAATGAACAAACGAACAAATGAACAAACGAACAAATGAACAAACGAACAAACGAACAAACGAACAAACGAACAAACGAACAAACGAACAAACGAACAATCGAACAAACGAACAAACGAACAAACGAACAAACGAACAAACGAACAAACGAACAAACGAACAAACGAACAAACGAACAAACGAACAAACGAACAAACGAACAAACGAACAAACGAACAAACGAACAAACGAACAAACGAACAAACGAACAAACGAACAAACGAACAAACGAACAAACGAACAAACGAACAAATGAACAAATGAACAAATGAACAAATGAACAAATGAACAAATGAACAAAGAACAAATGAACAAATGAACAAGGGAACAAATGAACAAATGAACGAATGAACAAATGAACAAATGAACAAATGAACAAATGAACAAATGAACCAATGAACCAATGAACCAATGAAACAATGAACCGATGAACCAATGAACCGATGAACCAATGAACCAATGAACCAATGAACCAATGAACCAATGAACCAATGAACCAATGAACCAATGAACCAATGAACCAATGAACCAATGAACCAATGAACCAATGAACCAATGAACCAATGAAACCAATGAACCTATCAACCAATGAACCAATGAACCAATGAACCAATGAACCAATGAACCAATGAACCAATGAACCAATGAACCAATGAACCAATGAACCAATGAACCAATGAACCAATGAACAAATGAACAAATGAACAAATGAAAGAATGAACAAATGGACAAATGAACAAATGAACAAATGAAAGAATGAACCAATGAACCAATGAACCAATGAACCAATGAACCAATGAACCAATGAACAAATGAACAAATGAACAAATGAACAAATGAACAAATGAACAAATGAACAAATGAACAAATGAACAAATGAACAAATGAACAAATGAACAAATGAACAAATGAACAAATGAACAAATGAACAAATGAACAAATGAACAAATGAACAAACGAACAAATGAACAAACGAACAAATGAACAAACGAACAAACGAACAAACGAACAAACGAACATACGAACAAACGAACAATCGAACAAACGAACAAACGAACAAACGAACAAACGAACAAACGAACAAACGAACAAACGAACAAACGAACAAACGAACAAACGAACAAACGAGCAAACGAACAAACGAACAAACGAACAAACGAACAAACGAACAAACGAACAAACGAACAAACGAACAAACGAACAAACGAACAAACGAACAAACGAACAAACGAACAAACGAACAAACGAACAAACGAACAAATGAACAAATGAACAAATGAACAAATGAACAAATGAACAAATGAACAAAGAACAAATGAACAAATGAACAAATGAACAAATGAACAAATGAACAAATGAACAAATGAACAAATGAACAAATGAACAAATGAACAAATGAACAAATGAACAAATGAACAAATGAACAAATGAACAAATGAACAAATGAACAAATGAACAAATGAACAAATGAACAAATGAACAAATGAACAAATGAACAAATGAACAAATGAACAAATGAAAGAATGAACAAATGAACAAATGAAAGAATGAACAAATGAACAAATGAACAAATGAACAAATGAACAAATGAACAAATGAACAAATGAACAAATGAACAAATGAACAAATGAACAAATGAACAAATGAACAAATGAACAAATGAACAAATGAACAAATGAACAAATGAACAAATGAACAAATGAACAAATGATCAAATGAACAAATGAACAAGGGAACAAATGAACAAATGAACGAATGAAAAAAGGAACAAATGAACAAATGAACAAATGAACCAATGAACCAATGAACCAATGAACCGATGAACCAATGAACCAATGAACCAATAAACCAATGAACCAATGAACCAATGAACCAATGAACCAATGAACCAATGAACCAATGAACCAATGAACCAATGAACCAATGAACCAATCAACCAATGAACCAATGAACCAATGATCCAATGAACCAATGAACCAATGAACCAATGAAACAATGAACCAATGAACCAATGAACCAATGACCCAATGAACCAATGAACCAATGAACCAATGAACCAATGAACCAATGAACCAATAAACCAATGAACCAATGAACCAATGAACCAATGAACAAATGAACAAATGAACAAATGAACAAATGAAAGAATGAACAAATGAACAAATGAACAAATGAAAGAATGAACAAATGAACAAATGAATGAATGAACAAATGAACAAATGAACAAATGAACAAATGAACAAATGAACAAATGAACAAATGAACAAATGAACAAATGAACAAATGAACAAATGAACAAATGAACAAATCAACAAATGAACAAATGAACAAATGAACAAATGAACAAATGAACAAATGAACAAATGAACAAATGAACAAATGAACAAATGAACAAATGAACAAATGAACAAATGAACAAGTGAACAAATGAACGAATGAACAAATGAACAAATGAACGAATGAACAAATGAAAGAATGAACAAATGAACAAATGAACAAATGAACAAATGAACAAATGAACAAATGAACAAATGAACAAATGAACAAATGAACAAATGAACAAATGAACAAATGAACAAATGAACAAATGAACAAATGAACAAATGAACAAATGAACAAATGAACAAATGAACAAATGAACAAATGAACAAATGAACAAATGAACAAATGAACAAATGAACAAATGAACAAATGAACAAATGAACAAATGAACAAATGAACAAATGAACAAATGAACAAATGAACAAATGAACAAATGAAAGAATGAACAAATGAACAAATGAAAGAATGAACAAATGAACAAATGAACAAATGAACAAATGAACAAATGAACAAATGAACAAATGAACAAATGAACAAATGAACAAATGAACAAATGAACAAATGAACAAATGAACAAATGAACAAATGAACAAATGAACAAATGAACAAATGAACAAATGATCAAATGAACAAATGAACAAGGGAACAAATGAACAAATGAACGAATGAAAAAAGGAACAAATGAACAAATGAACAAATGAACCAATGAACCAATGAACCAATGAACCGATGAACCAATGAACCAATGAACCAATAAACCAATGAACCAATGAACCAATGAACCAATGAACCAATGAACCAATGAACCAATGAACCAATGAACCAATGAACCAATGAACCAATCAACCAATGAACCAATGAACCAATGATCCAATGAACCAATGAACCAATGAACCAATGAAACAATGAACCAATGAACCAATGAACCAATGACCCAATGAACCAATGAACCAATGAACCAATGAACCAATGAACCAATGAACCAATAAACCAATGAACCAATGAACCAATGAACCAATGAACAAATGAACAAATGAACAAATGAACAAATGAAAGAATGAACAAATGAACAAATGAACAAATGAAAGAATGAACAAATGAACAAATGAATGAATGAACAAATGAACAAATGAACAAATGAACAAATGAACAAATGAACAAATGAACAAATGAACAAATGAACAAATGAACAAATGAACAAATGAACAAATGAACAAATCAACAAATGAACAAATGAACAAATGAACAAATGGACAAATGAACAAATGAACAAATGAACAAATGAACAAATGAACAAATGAACAAATGAACAAATGAACAAATGAACAAATGAACAAATGAACAAATGAACAAATGAACAAATGAACAAATGAACAAATGAACAAATGAACAAATGAACAAATGAACAAATGAACAAATGAACAAATGAACAAATGAACAAATGAACAAGTGAACAAGTGAACAAGTGAACAAATGAACAAATGAACAAATGAACAAATGAACAAATGAACAAATGAACAAATGAACAAATGAACAAATGAACAAATGAACAAATGAACAAATGAACAAATGAACAAATGAACAAATGAACAAATGAACAAATGAACAAATGAACAAATGAACAAATGAACAAATGAACAAATGAACAAATGAACAAATGAACAAATGAACAAATGAACAAATGAACAAATGAACAAATGAACAAATGAACAAATGAACAAATGAACAAATGAACAAGTGAACAAATGAACGAATGAACAAATGAACAAATGAACGAATGAACAAATGAAAGAATGAACAAATGAACAAATGAACAAATGAACAAATGAACAAATGAACAAATGAACAAATGAACAAATGAACAAATGAACAAATGAACAAATGAACAAATGAACAAATGAACAAATGAAAGAATGAACAAATGAACAAATGAACAAATGAACAAATGAACAAATGAACAAATGAACAAATGAACAAATGAACAAATGAACAAATGAACAAATGAACAAATGAACAAATGAACAAATGAACAAATGAACAAATGAACAAATGAACAAATGAACAAATGAACAAATGAACAAATGAACAAATGAACAAATGAACAAATGATCAAATGAACAAATGAACAAGGGAACAAATGAACAAATGAACGAATGAACAAATGAACAAATGAACAAATGAACAAATGAACCAATGAACCAATGAACCAATGAACCAATGAACCGATGAACCAATGAACCAATGAACCAATGAACGAATGAACCAATGAACCAAAGAAGCAAAGAACCAATGACCCAATGAACCAATGAACCAATGAACCAATGAACCAATGAAACAATGAACCAATGAACCAATGAACCAATGAACCAATGAACCAATGAACCAATGAACCAATGAACCAATGAACCAATCAACCAATCAACCAATGAACCAATGAACCAATGATCCAATGAACCAATGAACCAATGAACCAATGAAACAATGAACCAATGAACCAATGAACCAATGACCCAATGAACCAATGAACCAATGAACCAATGAACCAATGAACCAATGAACCAATGAACCAATGAACCAATGAACCAATGAACCAATGAACCAATGAACCAATGAACCAATGAACCAATGAACCAATGAACCAATGAACCAATGAACCAATAAACCAATGAACAAATGAACAAATGAACAAATGAACAAATGAAAGAATGAACAAATGAACAAATGAACAAATGAACAAATGAACAAATGAACAAATGAACAAATGAACAAATGAACAAATGAACAAATGAACAAATGAACAAATGAACAAATGAACAAATGAACAAATGAACAAATGAACAAATGGACAAATGAAAGAATGAACAAATGAAAGAATGAACAAATGAAAGAATGAACAAATGAAAGAATGAACAAATGAACAAATGAAAGAATGAACAAATGAACAAATGAACAAATGAACAAATGAACAAATGAACAAATGAACAAATGAACAAATGAACAAATGAACAAATGAACAAATGAACAAATGAACAAATGAACAAATGAACAAATGAACAAATGAACAAATGAACAAATGAACAAATGAACAAATGAACAAATGAACAAATGAACAAATGAACAAATGAACAAATGAACAAATGAACAAATGAACAAATGAACAAATGAACAAATGAACAAATGAACAAATGAACAAATGAACAAATGAACAAATGAACAAATGAACAAATGAACAAATGAACAAATGAACAAATGAACAAATGAACAAATGAACAAATGAACAAATGAACAAATGAACAAATGAACAAATGAACAAATGAACAAATGAACAAATGAACAAATGAACAAATGAACAAATGAACAAATGAACAAATGAACAAAGGAACAAATGAACAAATGAACAAATGAACAAATGAACAAATGAACAAATGAACAAATGAACAAATGAACAAATGAACAAATGAACAAATGAACAAATGAACAAATGAACAAATGAACAAATGAACAAGTGAACAAGTGAACAAGTGAACAAATGAACAAATGAACAAATGAACAAATGAACAAATGAACAAATGAACAAATGAACAAATGAACAAATGAACAAATGAACAAATGAACAAATGAACAAATGAACAAATGAACAAATGAACAAATGAACAAATGAACAAATGAACAAATGAACAAATGAACAAATGAACAAATGAACAAATGAACAAATGAACAAATGAATAAATGAACAAATGAACAAATGATCAAATGAACAAATGAACAAATGAACAAATGAACAAATGAACAAATGAACAAATGAACAAATGAACAAATGAACAAATGAACAAATGAACAAATGAACAAATGAACAAATGAACAAATGAACAAATGAAAGAATGAACAAATGAACAAATGAAAGAATGAACAAATGAACAAATGATCAAATGAACAAATGAACAAATGAACAAATGAACAAATGAACAAATGAACAAATGAACAAATGAACAAATGAACAAATGAACAAATGAACAAATGAACAAATGAACAAATGAACAAATGAACAAATGAACAAATGAACAAATGAACAAATGAACAAATGAACAAATGAACAAATGAACAAATGAACAAATGAACAAATGAACAAATGAACAAATGAACAAATGAACAAATGAACAAATGAACAAATGAACAAATGAACAAATGAACAAATGAACAAATGAACAAATGAACAAATGAACAAGTGAACGAATGAACGAATGAACAAATGAACAAATGAACGAATGAACAAATGAAAGAATGAACAAATGAACAAATGAACAAATGAACAAATGAACAAATGAACAAATGAACAAATGAACAAATGAACAAATGAACAAATGAACAAATGAACAAATGAACAAATGAACAAATGAACAAATGAACAAATGAACAAATGAACAAATGAACAAATGAACAAATGAACAAATGAACAAATGAACAAATGAACAAATGAACAAATGAACAAATGAACAAATGAACAAATGAACAAATGAACAAATGAACAAATGAACAAATGAACAAATGAACAAATGAACAAATGAACAAATGAACAAATGAACAAATGAACAAATGAACAAATGAACAAATGAACAAATGAACAAATGAACAAATGAACAAATGAACAAACGAACAAATGAACAAACGAACAAATGAACAAACGAACAAACGAACAAACGAACAAACGAACAAACGAACAAACGAACAAACGAACAAACGAACAAACGAACAAACGAACAAACGAACAATCGAACAAACGAACAAACGAACAAACGAACAAACGAACAAACGAACAAACGAACAAACGAACAAACGAACAAACGAACAAACGAACAAACGAACAAACGAACAAACGAACAAACGAACAAACGAACAAACGAACAAACGAAAAAACGAACAAACGAACAAATGAACAAATGAACAAATGAACAAATGAACAAATGAACAAATGAACAAATGAACAAATGAACAAATGAACAAATGAACAAAGAACAAATGAACAAATGAACAAGGGAACAAATGAACAAATGAACGAATGAACAAATGAACAAATGAACAAATGAACAAATGAACCAATGAACCAATGAACCAATGAAACAATGAACCGATGAACCAATGAACCGATGAACCGATGAACCAATGAACCAATGAACCAAAGAACCAAAGGACCAATGACCCAATGAACCAATGAACCAATGAACCAATGAACCAATGAACCAATGAACCAATGAACCAATGAACCAATGAACCAATGAACCAATGAACCAATGAACCAATGAACCTATCAACCAATGAACCATTGAACCAATGAACCAATGAACCAATGAACCAATGAACCAATGAACCAATGAACCAATGAACCAATGAACCAATGAACCAATGAACCAATGAACCAATGAACAAATGAACAAATGAACAAATGAAAGAATGAACAAATGGACAAATGAACAAATGAACAAATGAAAGAATGAACAAATGAACAAATGAAAGAATGAACAAATGAACAAATGAACAAATGAACAAATGAACAAATGAACAAATGAACAAATGAACAAATGAACAAATGAACAAATGAACAAATGAACAAATGAACAAATGAACAAATGAACAAATGAACAAATGAACAAATGAACAAATGAACAAACGAACAAATGAACAAACGAACAAATGAACAAACGAACAAACGAACAAACGAACAAACGAACAAACGAACAAACGAACAAACGAACAATCGAACAAACGAACAAACGAACAAACGAACAAACGAACAAACGAACAAACGAACAAACGAACAAACGAACAAACGAACAAACGAACAAACGAACAAACGAACAAACGAACAAACGAACAAACGAACAAACGAACAAACGAACAAACGAACAAACGAACAAACGAACAAACGAACAAACGAACAAACGAACAAACGAACAAACGAACAAATGAACAAATGAACAAATGAACAAATGAACAAAGAACAAATGAACAAATGAACAAGGGAACAAATGAACAAATGAACGAATGAACAAATGAACAAATGAACAAATGAACAAATGAACCAATGAACCAATGAACCAATGAAACAATGAACCGATGAACCAATGAACCGATGAACCAATGAACCAATGAACCAAAGAACCAAAGAACCAATGACCCAATGAACCAATGAACCAATGAACCAATGAACCAATGAACCAATGAACCAATGAACCAATGAACCAATGAACCAATGAACCAATGAACCTATCAACCAATGAACCAATGAACCAATGAACCAATGAACCAATGAACCAATGAACAAATGAACAAATGAACAAATGAACAAATGAACAAATGAACAAATGAACAAATGAACAAATGAACAAATGAACAAGGGAACAAATGAACAAATGAACGAATGAACAAATGAACAAATGAACAAATGAACAAATGAACCAATGAACCAATGAACCAATGAACAAATGAACAAATGAACAAGTGAACAAGTGAACAAGTGAACAAATGAACAAATGAACAAATGAACAAATGAACAAATGAACAAATGAACAAATGAACAAATGAACAAATGAACAAATGAACAAATGAACAAATGAACAAATGAACAAATGAACAAATGAACAAATGAACAAATGAACAAATGAACAAATGAACAAATGAACAAATGAACAAATGAACAAATGAACAAATGAACAAATGAACAAATGAACAAATGAACAAATGAACAAATGAACAAATGAACAAATGAACAAATGAACAAATGAACAAATGAACAAATGAACAAATGAACAAATGAACAAATGAACAAATGAACAAATGAACAAATGAACAAATGAACAAATGAACAAATGAACAAATGAACAAATGAACAAATGAACAAATGAACAAATGAACAAATGAACAAATGAACAAATGAACAAATGAACAAATGAACAAATGAACAAATGAACAAGTGAACGAATGAACGAATGAACAAATGAACAAATGAACGAATGAACAAATGAAAGAATGAACAAATGAACAAATGAACAAATGAACAAATGAACAAATGAACAAATGAACAAATGAACAAATGAACAAATGAACAAATGAACAAATGAACAAATGAACAAATGAACAAATGAACAAATGAACAAATGAACAAATGAACAAATGAACAAATGAACAAATGAACAAATGAACAAATGAACAAATGAACAAATGAACAAATGAACAAATGAACAAATGAACAAATGAACAAATGAACAAATGAACAAATGAACAAATGAACAAATGAACAAATGAACAAATGAACAAATGAACAAATGAACAAATGAACAAATGAACAAATGAACAAATGAACAAATGAACAAATGAACAAATGAACAAATGAACAAATGAACAAATGAACAAATGAACAAATGAACAAATGAACAAATGAACAAATGAACAAACGAACAAATGAACAAACGAACAAATGAACAAACGAACAAACGAACAAACGAACAAACGAACAAACGAACAAACGAACAAACGAACAAACGAACAAACGAACAAACGAACAAACGAACAAACGAACAAACGAACAAACGAACAAACGAACAAACGAACAAACGAACAAACGAACAAACGAACAAACGAACAAACGAACAAACGAACAAACGAACAAACGAACAAACGAACAAACGAACAAACGAACAAACGAACAAACGAACAAACGAACAAACGAACAAACGAACAAACGAACAAACGAACAAACGAACAAACGAACAAACGAACAAATGAACAAATGAACAAATGAACAAATGAACAAATGAACAAATGAACAAATGAACAAAGAACAAATGAACAAATGAACAAGGGAACAAATGAACAAATGAACGAATGAACAAATGAACAAATGAACAAATGAACAAATGAACCAATGAACCAATGAACCAATGAAACAATGAACCGATGAACCAATGAACGGATGAACCAATGAACCAATGAACCAAAGAACCAAAGGACCAATGACCCAATGAACCAATGAACCAATGAACCAATGAACCAATGAACCAATGAACCAATGAACCAATGAACCAATGAACCAATGAACCAATGAACCAATGAACCAATGAACCAATGAACCTATCAACCAATGAACCATTGAACCAATGAACCAATGAACCAATGAACCAATGAACCAATGAACCAATGAACCAATGAACCAATGAACCAATGAACCAATGAACCAATGAACCAATGAACCAATGAACAAATGAACAAATGAACAAATGAAAGAATGAACAAATGGACAAATGAACAAATGAACAAATGAAAGAATGAACAAATGAACAAATGAAAGAATGAACAAATGAACAAATGAACAAATGAACAAATGAACAAATGAACAAATGAACAAATGAACAAATGAACAAATGAACAAATGAACAAATGAACAAATGAACAAATGAACAAATGAACAAATGAACAAATGAACAAATGAACAAATGAACAAATGAACAAACGAACAAATGAACAAACGAACAAATGAACAAACGAACAAACGAACAAACGAACAAACGAACAAACGAACAAACGAACAAACGAACAATCGAACAAACGAACAAACGAACAAACGAACAAACGAACAAACGAACAAACGAACAAACGAACAAACGAACAAACGAACAAACGAACAAACGAACAAACGAACAAACGAACAAACGAACAAACGAACAAACGAACAAACGAACAAACGAACAAACGAACAAACGAACAAACGAACAAACGAACAAACGAACAAATGAACAAATGAACAAATGAACAAATGAACAAATGAACAAATGAACAAAGAACAAATGAACAAATGAACAAGGGAACAAATGAACAAATGAACGAATGAACAAATGAACAAATGAACAAATGAACAAATGAACAAATGAACCAATGAACCAATGAACCAATGAAACAATGAACCGATGAACCAATGAACCGATGAACCAATGAACCAATGAACCAATGAACCAATGAACCAATGAACCAATGAACCAATGAACCAATGAACCAATGAACCAATGAACCAATGAACCAATGAACCAATGAACCAATGAACCAATGAAACCAATGAACCTATCAACCAATGAACCAATGAACCAATGAACCAATGAACCAATGAACCAATGAACCAATGAACCAATGAACCAATGAACCAATGAACCAATGAACCAATGAACCAATGAACAAATGAACAAATGAACAAATGAAAGAATGAACAAATGGACAAATGAACAAATGAACAAATGAAAGAATGAACCAATGAACCAATGAACCAATGAACCAATGAACCAATGAACCAATGAACAAATGAACAAATGAACAAATGAACAAATGAACAAATGAACAAATGAACAAATGAACAAATGAACAAATGAACAAATGAACAAATGAACAAATGAACAAATGAACAAATGAACAAATGAACAAATGAACAAATGAACAAATGAACAAACGAACAAATGAACAAACGAACAAATGAACAAACGAACAAACGAACAAACGAACAAACGAACATACGAACAAACGAACAATCGAACAAACGAACAAACGAACAAACGAACAAACGAACAAACGAACAAACGAACAAACGAACAAACGAACAAACGAACAAACGAACAAACGAGCAAACGAACAAACGAACAAACGAACAAACGAACAAACGAACAAACGAACAAACGAACAAACGAACAAACGAACAAACGAACAAACGAACAAACGAACAAACGAACAAACGAACAAACGAACAAATGAACAAATGAACAAATGAACAAATGAACAAATGAACAAATGAACAAATGAAAGAATGAACAAATGAACAAATGAAAGAATGAACAAATGAAAGAATGAACAAATGAACAAATGAACAAATGAACAAATGAACAAATGAACAAATGAACAAATGAACAAATGAACAAATGAACAAATGAACAAATGAACAAATGAACAAATGAACAAATGAACAAATGAACAAATGAACAAATGAACAAATGAACAAATGAACAAATGAACAAATGAACAAATGAACAAATGAACAAATGAACAAATGAACAAATGAACAAACGAACAAATGAACAAATGAACAAATGAACAAATGAACAAATGAACAAATGAACAAATGAACAAATGAACAAATGAACAAATGAACAAATGAACAAACGAACAAATGAACAAACGAACAAATGAACAAACGAACAAACGAACAAACGAACAAACGAACATACGAACAAACGAACAATCGAACAAACGAACAAACGAACAAACGAACAAACGAACAAACGAACAAACGAACAAACGAACAAACGAACAAACGAACAAACGAGCAAACGAACAAACGAACAAACGAACAAACGAACAAACGAACAAACGAACAAACGAACAAACGAACAAACGAACAAATGAACAAATGAACAAATGAACAAATGAACAAATGAACAAAGAACAAATGAACAAATGAACAAGGGAACAAATGAACAAATGAACGAATGAACAAATGAACAAATGAACAAATGAACAAATGAACCAATGAACCAATGAACCAATGAAACAATGAACCGATGAACCAATGAACCGATGAACCAATGAACCAATGAACCAAAGAACCAAAGAACCAATGACCCAATGAACCAATGAACCAATGAACCAATGAACCAATGAACCAATGAACCAATGAACCAATGAACCAATGAACCAATGAACCAATGAACCAATGAACCAATGAACCAATGAACCAATGAACCAATGAACCAATGAACCTATCAACCAATGAACCAATGAACCAATGAACCAATGAACCAATGAACCAATGAACCAATGAACCAATGAACCAATGAACCAATGAACCAATGAACAAATGAACAAATGAACAAATGAAAGAATGAACAAATGGACAAATGAACAAATGAACAAATGAAAGAATGAACAAATGAACAAATGAAAGAATGAACAAATGAACAAATGAACAAATGAACAAATGAACAAATGAACAAATGAACAAATGAACAAATGAACAAATGAACAAATGAACAAATGAACAAATGAACAAATGAACAAATGAACAAATGAACAAATGAACAAATGAACAAATGAACAAATGAACAAATGAACAAATGTACAAATGAACAAATGAACAAATGAACAAATGAACAAATGAACAAATGAACAAATGAACAAATGAACAAATGAACAAATGAACAAATGAACAAATGAACAAATGAACAAATGAACAAATGAACAAATGAACAAATGAACAAATGAACAAATGAACAAATGAACAAGGGAACAAATGAACAAATGAACGAATGAACAAATGAACAAATGAACAAATGAACAAATGAACCAATGAACCAATGAACCAATGAACCGATGAACCAATGAACCAATGAACCAATGAACCAATGAACCAATGAACCAATGAACCAATGAACCAATGAACCAATGAACCAATGAACCAATGAACCAATGAACCAATGAACCAATGAACCAATGAACCAATGAACCAATGAACCAATGAACCAATGAACCAATGAACCAATGAACAAATGAACAAATGAACAAATGAACAAATGAACAAATGAACACATGAACAAATGAACAAATGAACAAATGAACAAATGAACAAATGAACAAATGAACAAATGATCAAATGAACAAATGAACAAATGAACAAATGAACAAATGAACAAATGAACAAATGAACAAATGAACAAATGAACAAATGAACAAATGAACAAATGAACAAATGAACAAATGAACAAATGAACAAATGAACAAATGAAAGAATGAACAAATGAACAAATGAAAGAATGAACAAATGAACAAATGAACAAATGAACAAATGAACAAATGAACAAATGAACAAATGAACAAATGAACAAATGAACAAATGAACAAATGAACAAATGAACAAATGAACAAATGAACAAATGAACAAATGAACAAATGAACAAATGAACAAATGAACAAATGAACAAATGAACAAATGAACAAATGAACAAATGAACAAATGAACAAATGAACAAATGAACAAATGAACAAATGAACAAATGAACAAATGAACAAATGAACAAATGATCAAATGAACAAATGAACAAGGGAACAAATGAACAAATGAACGAATGAACAAAGGAACAAATGAACAAATGAACAAATGAACCAATGAACCAATGAACCAATGAACCGATGAACCAATGAACCAATGAACCAATGAACCAATGAACCAATGAACCAATGAACCAATGAACCAATGAACCAATGAACCAATGAACCAATGAACCAATGAACCAATGAACCAATCAACCAATGAACCAATGAACCAATGATCCAATGAACCAATGAACCAATGAAACAATGAACCAATGAACCAATGAACCAATGACCCAATGAACCAATGAACCAATGAACCAATGAACCAATGAACCAATGAACCAATGAACCAATGAACCAATGAACCAATGAACCAATGAACCAATGAACCAATGAACTAATGAACAAATGAACAAATGAACAAATGAAAGAATGAACAAATGAACAAATGAACAAATGAAAGAATGAACAAATGAACAAATGAATGAATGAACAAATGAACAAATGAACAAATGAACAAATGAACAAATGAACAAATGAACAAATGAACAAATGAACAAATGAACAAATGAACAAATGAACAAATGAACAAATGAACAAATGAACAAATGAACAAATGAACAAATGAACAAATCAACAAATGAACAAATGAACAAATGAACAAATGTACAAATGAACAAATGAACAAATGAACAAATGAACAAATGAACAAATGAACAAATGAACAAATGAACAAAGGAACAAATGAACAAATGAACAAATGAACAAATGAACAAATGAACAAATGAACAAATGAACAAATGAACAAATGAACAAATGAACAAATGAACAAATGAACAAATGAACAAGTGAACAAGTGAACAAGTGAACAAATGAACAAATGAACAATTGAACAAATGAACAAATGAACAAATGAACAAATGAACAAATGAACAAATGAACAAATGAACAAATGAACAAATGAACAAATGAACAAATGAACAAATGAACAAATGAACAAATGAACAAATGAACAAATGAACAAATGAACAAATGAACAAATGAACAAATGAACAAATGAACAAATGAACAAATGAACAAATGAACAAATGAACAAATGAACAAATGAACAAATGAACAAATGAACAAATGAACAAATGAACAAATGAACAAATGAACAAATGAACAAATGAACAAGTGAACAAATGAACGAATGAACAAATGAACAAATGAACGAATGAACAAATGAAAGAATGAACAAATGAACAAATGAACAAATGAACAAATGAACAAATGAACAAATGAACAAATGAACAAATGAACAAATGAACAAATGAACAAATGAACAAATGAAAGAATGAACAAATGAAAGAATGAACAAATGAACAAATGAACAAATGAACCAATGAACAAATGAACAAATGAACAAATGAACAAATGAACAAATGAACAAATGAACAAATGAACAAATGAACAAATGATCAAATGAACAAATGAACAAATGAACAAATGAACAAATGAAAGAATGAACAAATGAACAAATGATAGAATGAACAAATGAACAAATGAACAAATGAACAAATGAACAAATGAACAAATGAACAAATGAACAAATGAACAAATGAACAAATGAACAAATGAACAAATGAACAAATGAACAAATGAACAAATGAACAAATGAACAAATGATCAAATGAACAAATGAACAAGGGAACAAATGAACAAATGAACGAATGAACAAATGAACAAATGAACAAATGAACAAATGAACCAATGAACCAATGAACCAATGAACCAATGAACCGATGAACCAATGAACCAATGAACCAATGAACGAATGAACCAATGAACCAAAGAAGCAAAGAACCAATGACCCAATGAACCAATGAACCAATGAACCAATGAACCAATGAAACAATGAACCAATGAACCAATGAACCAATGAACCAATGAACCAATGAACCAATGAACCAATGAACCAATGAACCAATGAACCAATCAACCAATGAACCAATGAACCAATGATCCAATGAACCAATGAACCAATGAACCAATGAAACAATGAACCAATGAACCAATGAACCAATGACCCAATGAACCAATGAACCAATGAACCAATGAACCAATGAACCAATGAACCAATGAACCAATGAACCAATGAACCAATGAACCAATGAACCAATGAACCAATGAACCAATGAACCAATGAACCAATGAACCAATGAACCAATGAACCAATAAACCAATGAACAAATGAACAAATGAAAGAATGAACAAATGAACAAATGAACAAATGAACAAATGAACAAATGAACAAATGAACAAATGAACAAATGAACAAATGAACAATTGAACAAATGAACAAATGAACAAATGAACAAATGAACAAATGAACAAATGAACAAATGAACAAATGAACAAATGAACAAATGAACAAATGAACAAATGAACAAATGAACAAATGAACAAATGAACAAATGAACAAATGAACAAATGAACAAATGAACAAATGAACAAATGAACAAATGAACAAATGAACAAATGAACAAATGAACAAATGAACAAATGAACAAATGAACAAATGAACAAATGAACAAATGAACAAATGAACAAATGAACAAATGAACAAATGAACAAATGAACAAATGAACAAATGAACAAATGAACAAATGAACAAATGAACAAATGAACAAATGAACAAATGAACAAATGAACAAATGAACAAATGAACAAATGAACAAATGAACAAATGAACAAATGAACAAATGAACAAATGAACAAATGAACAAATGAACAAATGAACAAATGAACAAATGAACAAATGAACAAATGAACAAATGAACAAATGAACAAATGAACAAATGAACAAATGAACAAATGAACAAATGAACAAATGAACAAATGAACAAATGAACAAATGAACAAATGAACAAATGAACAAATGAACAAATGAACAAATGAACAAATGAACAAATGAACAAATGAACAAATGAACAAATGAACAAATGAACAAATGAACAAATGAACAAATGAACAAATGAACAAATGAACAAATGAACAAATGAACAAATGAACAAATGAACAAATGAACAAATGAACAAAGGAACAAATGAACAAATGAACAAATGAACAAATGAACAAATGAACAAATAAACAAATGAACAAATGAACAAATGAACAAATGAACAAATGAACAAATGAACAAATGAACAAATGAACAAATGAACAAACGAACAAACGAACAAACGAACAAACGAACAAACGAACAAACGAACAATCGAACAAACGAACAAACGAACAAACGAACAAACGAACAAACGAACAAACGAACAATCGAACAAACGAACAAACGAACAAACGAACAAACGAACAAACGAACAAACGAACAAACGAACAAACGAACAAACGAACAAACGAACAAACGAACAAACGAACAAACGAACAAACGAACAAACGAACAAACGAACAAACGAACAAACGAACAAACGAACAAACGAACAAACGAACAAACGAACAAACGAACAAACGAACAAACGAACAAACGAACAAATGAACAAATGAACAAATGAACAAATGAACAAATGAACAAAGAACAAATGAACAAATGAACAAGGGAACAAATGAACAAATGAACGAATGAACAAATGAACAAATGAACAAATGAACAAATGAACCAATGAACCAATGAACCAATGAACCAATGAACCAATGAACCAATGAACCAATGAACCAATGAACCAATGAACCAATGAACCAATGAACCAATGAACCAATGAACCAATGAACCAATGAACCAATGAACCAATGAACCAATGAACCAATGAACCAATGAACCAATGAACCAATGAACCAATGAACCAATGAACCAATGAACCAATGAACCAATGAACCAATGAACCAATGAACCAATAAACCAATGAACAAATGAACAAATGAACAAATGAACAAATGAAAGAATGAACAAATGAACAAATGAACAAATGAACAAATGAACAAATGAACAAATGAACAAATGAACAAATGAACAAATGAACAAATGAACAAATGAACAAATGAACAAATGAACAAATGAACAAATGAACAAATGAACAAATGAACAAATGAACAAATGAACAAATGAACAAATGAACAAATGAACAAATGAACAAATGAACAAATGAACAAATGAACAAATGAACAAATGAACAAATGAACAAATGAACAAATGAACAAATGAACAAATGAACAAATGAACAAATGAACAAATGAACAAATGAACAAATGAACAAATGAACAAATGAACAAATGAACAAATGAACAAATGAACAAATGAACAAATGAACAAATGAACAAATGAACAAATGAACAAATGAACAAATGAACAAATGAACAAATGAACAAATGAACAAATGAACAAATGAACAAATGAACAAATGAACAAATGAACAAATGAACAAATGAACAAATGAACAAATGAACAAATGAACAAATGAACAAATGAACAAATGAACAAATGAACAAATGAACAAATGAACAAATGAACAAATGAACAAATGAACAAATGAACAAATGAACAAATGAACAAATGAACAAATGAACAAATGAACAAATGAACAAATGAACAAATGAACAAATGAACAAATGAACAAATGAACAAATGAACAAATGAACAAATGAACAAATGAACAAATGAACAAATGAACAAATGAACAAATGAACAAATGAACAAATGAACAAATGAACAAATGAACAAATGAACAAATGAACAAATGAACAAATGAACAAATGAACAAATGAACAAATGAACAAATGAACAAATGAACAAATGAACAAATGAACAAATGAACAAATGAACAAATGAACAAATGAACAAATGAACAAATGAACAAATGAACAAATGAACAAATGAACAAATGAACAAATGAACAAATGAACAAATGAACAAATGAACAAATGAACAAATGAACAAATGAACAAATGAACAAATGAACAAATGAACAAATGAACAAATGAACAAATGAACAAATGAACAAATGAACAAATGAACAAATGAACAAATGAACAAATGAACAAATGAACAAATGAACGAATGAACGAATGAACGAATGAACGAATGAACAAGTGAACGAATGAACGAATGAACAAATGAACAAATGAACGAATGAACAAATGAAAGAATGAACAAATGAACAAATGAACAAATGAACAAATGAACAAACGAACAAACGAACAAACGAACAAACGAACAAACGAACAAACGAACAAACGAACAAACGAACAAACGAACAAACGAACAAACGAACAAACGAACAAACGAACAAACGAACAAACGAACAAACGAACAAACGAACAAACGAACAAACGAACAAACGAACAAATGAACAAATGAACAAATGAACAAATGAACAAATGAACAAATGAACAAAGAACAAATGAACAAATGAACAAGGGAACAAATGAACAAATGAACGAATGAACAAATGAACAAATGAACAAATGAACAAATGAACCAATGAACCAATGAACCAATGAACCAATGAACCAATGAACCAATGAACCAATGAACCAATGAACCAATGAACCAATGAACCAATGAACCAATGAACCAATGAACCAATGAACCAATGAACCAATGAACCAATGAACCAATGAACCAATGAACCAATGAACCAATGAACCAATGAACCAATGAACCAATGAACCAATGAACCAATGAACCAATGAACCAATGAACCAATGAACCAATAAACCAATGAACAAATGAACAAATGAACAAATGAACAAATGAAAGAATGAACAAATGAACAAATGAACAAATGAACAAATGAACAAATGAACAAATGAACAAATGAACAAATGAACAAATGAACAAATGAACAAATGAACAAATGAACAAATGAACAAATGAACAAATGAACAAATGAACAAATGAACAAATGAACAAATGAACAAATGAACAAATGAACAAATGAACAAATGAACAAATGAACAAATGAACAAATGAACAAATGAACAAATGAACAAATGAACAAATGAACAAATGAACAAATGAACAAATGAACAAATGAACAAATGAACAAATGAACAAATGAACAAATGAACAAATGAACAAATGAACAAATGAACAAATGAACAAATGAACAAATGAACAAATGAACAAATGAACAAATGAACAAATGAACAAATGAACAAATGAACAAATGAACAAATGAACAAATGAACAAATGAACAAATGAACAAATGAACAAATGAACAAATGAACAAATGAACAAATGAACAAATGAACAAATGAACAAATGAACAAATGAACAAATGAACAAATGAACAAATGAACAAATGAACAAATGAACAAATGAACAAATGAACAAATGAACAAATGAACAAATGAACAAATGAACAAATGAACAAATGAACAAATGAACAAATGAACAAATGAACAAATGAACAAATGAACAAATGAACAAATGAACAAATGAACAAATGAACAAATGAACAAATGAACAAATGAACAAATGAACAAATGAACAAATGAACAAATGAACAAATGAACAAATGAACAAATGAACAAATGAACAAATGAACAAATGAACAAATGAACAAATGAACAAATGAACAAATGAACAAATGAACAAATGAACAAATGAACAAATGAACAAATGAACAAATGAACAAATGAACAAATGAACAAATGAACAAATGAACAAATGAACAAATGAACAAATGAACAAATGAACAAATGAACAAATGAACAAATGAACAAATGAACAAATGAACAAATGAACAAATGAACAAATGAACAAATGAACAAATGAACAAATGAACAAATGAACAAATGAACAAATGAACAAATGAACAAATGAACAAATGAACAAATGAACAAATGAACAAATGAACAAATGAACAAATGAACGAATGAACGAATGAACGAATGAACGAATGAACAAGTGAACGAATGAACGAATGAACAAATGAACAAATGAACGAATGAACAAATGAAAGAATGAACAAATGAACAAATGAACAAATGAACAAATGAACAAATGAACAAATGAACAAATGAACAAATGAACAAATGAACAAATGAACAAATGAACAAATGAACAAATGAACAAATGAACAAATGAACGAATGAACAAATGAACAAATGAACAAATGAACAAATGAACGAATGAACAAATGAACAAATGAACAAATGAACAAATGAACAAATGAACAAATGAACAAATGAACAAATGAACAAATGAACAAATGAACAAATGAACAAATGAACAAATGAACAAATGAACAAATGAACAAATGAACAAATGAACAAATGAACAAATGAACAAATGAACAAATGAACAAATGAACAAATGAACAAATGAACAAATGAACAAATGAACAAATGAACAAATGAACAAATGAACAAATGAACAAATGAACAAATGAACAAATGAACAAATGAACAAATGAACAAATGAACAAATGAACAAATGAACAAATGAACAAATGAACAAATGAACAAATGAACAAATGAACAAATGAACAAATGAACAAATGAACAAATGAACAAATGAACAAATGAACAAATGAACAAATGAACAAATGAACAAATGAACAAATGAACAAATGAACAAATGAACAAATGAACAAATGAACAAATGAACAAATGAACAAATGAACAAATGAACAAATGAACAAATGAACAAATGAACAAATGAACAAATGAACAAATGAACAAATGAACAAATGAACAAAGGAACAAATGAACAAATGAACAAATGAACAAATGAACAAATGAACAAATGAACAAATGAACAAATGAACAAATGAACAAATGAACAAATGAACAAATGAACAAATGAACAAATGAACAAATGAACAAATGAACAAATGAACAAATGAACAAATGAACAAATGAACAAATGAACAAATGAACAAATGAACAAATGAACAAATGAACAAATGAACAAATGAACAAATGAACAAATGAACAAATGAACAAATGAACAAATGAACAAATGAACAAATGAACAAATGAACAAATGAACAAATGAACAAATGAACAAATGAACAAATGAACAAATGAACAAATGAACAAATGAACAAATGAACAAATGAACAAATGAACAAATGAACAAATGAACAAATGAACAAATGAACAAATGAACAAATGAACAAATGAACAAATGAACAAATGAACAAATGAACAAATGAACAAATGAACAAATGAACAAATGAACAAATGAACAAATGAACAAATGAACAAATGAACAAATGAACAAATGAACAAATGAACAAATGAACAAATGAACAAATGAACAAATGAACAAATGAACAAATGAACAAATGAACAAATGAACAAATGAACAAATGAACAAATGAACAAATGAACAAATGAACAAATGAACGAATGAACGAATGAACGAATGAACGAATGAACAAGTGAACGAATGAACGAATGAACAAATGAACAAATGAACGAATGAACAAATGAAAGAATGAACAAATGAACAAATGAACAAATGAACAAATGAACAAACGAACAAACGAACAAACGAACAAACGAACAAACGAACAAACGAACAAACGAACAAACGAACAAACGAACAAACGAACAAACGAACAAACGAACAAACGAACAAACGAACAAACGAACAAACGAACAAACGAACAAACGAACAAACGAACAAACGAACAAACGAACAAACGAACAAACGAACAAATGAACAAATGAACAAATGAACAAATGAACAAATGAACAAATGAACAAAGAACAAATGAACAAATGAACAAGGGAACAAATGAACAAATGAACGAATGAACAAATGAACAAATGAACAAATGAACAAATGAACCAATGAACCAATGAACCAATGAACCAATGAACCAATGAACCAATGAACCAATGAACCAATGAACCAATGAACCAATGAACCAATGAACCAATGAACCAATGAACCAATGAACCAATGAACCAATGAACCAATGAACCAATGAACCAATGAACCAATGAACCAATGAACCAATGAACCAATGAACCAATGAACCAATGAACCAATGAACCAATGAACCAATGAACCAATGAACCAATAAACCAATGAACAAATGAACAAATGAACAAATGAACAAATGAAAGAATGAACAAATGAACAAATGAACAAATGAACAAATGAACAAATGAACAAATGAACAAATGAACAAATGAACAAATGAACAAATGAACAAATGAACAAATGAACAAATGAACAAATGAACAAATGAACAAATGAACAAATGAACAAATGAACAAATGAACAAATGAACAAATGAACAAATGAACAAATGAACAAATGAACAAATGAACAAATGAACAAATGAACAAATGAACAAATGAACAAATGAACAAATGAACAAATGAACAAATGAACAAATGAACAAATGAACAAATGAACAAATGAACAAATGAACAAATGAACAAATGAACAAATGAACAAATGAACAAATGAACAAATGAACAAATGAACAAATGAACAAATGAACAAATGAACAAATGAACAAATGAACAAATGAACAAATGAACAAATGAACAAATGAACAAATGAACAAATGAACAAATGAACAAATGAACAAATGAACAAATGAACAAATGAACAAATGAACAAATGAACAAATGAACAAATGAACAAATGAACAAATGAACAAATGAACAAATGAACAAATGAACAAAGGAACAAATGAACAAATGAACAAATGAACAAATGAACAAATGAACAAATGAACAAATGAACAAATGAACAAATGAACAAATGAACAAATGAACAAATGAACAAATGAACAAATGAACAAATGAACAAATGAACAAATGAACAAATGAACAAATGAACAAATGAACAAATGAACAAATGAACAAATGAACAAATGAACAAATGAACAAATGAACAAATGAACAAATGAACAAATGAACAAATGAACAAATGAACAAATGAACAAATGAACAAATGAACAAATGAACAAATGAACAAATGAACAAATGAACAAATGAACAAATGAACAAATGAACAAATGAACAAATGAACAAATGAACAAATGAACAAATGAACAAATGAACAAATGAACAAATGAACAAATGAACAAATGAACAAATGAACAAATGAACAAATGAACAAATGAACAAATGAACAAATGAACAAATGAACAAATGAACAAATGAACAAATGAACAAATGAACAAATGAACAAATGAACAAATGAACAAATGAACAAATGAACAAATGAACAAATGAACAAATGAACAAATGAACGAATGAACGAATGAACGAATGAACGAATGAACAATTGAACGAATGAACGAATGAACAAATGAACAAATGAACGAATGAACAAATGAAAGAATGAACAAATGAACAAATGAACAAATGAACAAATGAACAAATGAACAAATGAACAAATGAACAAATGAACAAATGAACAAATGAACAAATGAACAAATGAACAAATGAACAAATGAACAAATGAACGAATGAACAAATGAACAAATGAACAAATGAACAAATGAACGAATGAACAAATGAACAAATGAACAAATGAACAAATGAACGAATGAACAAATGAACAAATGAACAAATGAACAAATGAACAAATGAACAAATGAACAAATGAACAAATGAACAAATGAACAAATGAACAAATGAACAAATGAACAAATGAACAAATGAACAAATGAACAAATGAACAAATGAACAAATGAACAAATGAACAAATGAACAAATGAACAAATGAACAAATGAACAAATGAACAAATGAACAAATGAACAAATGAACAAATGAACAAATGAACAAATGAACAAATGAACAAATGAACAAATGAACAAATGAACAAATGAACAAATGAACAAATGAACAAATGAACAAATGAACAAATGAACAAATGAACAAATGAACAAATGAACAAATGAACAAATGAACAAATGAACAAATGAACAAATGAACAAATGAACAAATGAACAAATGAACAAATGAACAAATGAACAAATGAACAAATGAACAAATGAACAAATGAACAAATGAACAAATGAACAAATGAACAAATGAACAAATGAACAAATGAACAAATGAACAAATGAACAAATGAACAAATGAACAAATGAACAAATGAACAAATGAACAAATGAACAAATGAACAAATGAACAAATGAACAAATGAACAAATGAACAAATGAACAAATGAACAAATGAACAAATGAACAAATGAACAAATGAACAAATGAACAAATGAACAAATGAACAAATGAACAAATGAACAAATGAACAAATGAACAAATGAACAAATGAACAAATGAACAAATGAACAAATGAACAAATGAACAAATGAACAAACGAACAAATGAACAAACGAACAAATGAACAAACGAACAAACGAACAAACGAACAAACGAACAAACGAACAAACGAACAATCGAACAAACGAACAAACGAACAAACGAACAAACGAACAAACGAACAAATGAACAAATGAACAAATGAACAAATGAACAAATGAACAAAGAACAAATGAACAAATGAACAAGGGAACAAATGAACAAATGAACGAATGAACAAATGAACAAATGAACAAATGAACAATTGAACCAATGAACCAATGAACCAATGAAACAATGAACCGATGAACCAATGAACCGATGAACCAATGAACCAATGAACCAAAGAACCAAAGAACCAATGACCCAATGAACCAATGAACCAATGAACCAATGAACCAATGAACCAATGAACCAATGAACCAATGAACCAATGAACCAATGAACCAATGAACCAATGAACCAATGAACCAATGAAACAATGAACCGATGAACCAATGAACCGATGAACCAATGAACCAATGAACCAAAGAACCAAAGAACCAATGACCCAATGAACCAATGAACCAATGAACCAATGAACCAATGAACCAATGAACCAATGAACCAATGAACCAATGAACCAATGAACCAATGAACCAATGAACCAATGAACCAATGAACCAATGAACCAATGAACCAATGAACCAATGAACCAATGAACCAATGAACCAATGAACCAATGAACCAATGAACCAATGAACCAATGAACCAATGAACCAATGAACAAATGAACAAATGAACAAATGAACAAATGAAAGAATGAACAAATGAACAAATGAACAAATGAAAGAATGAACAAATGAACAAATGAATGAATGAACAAATGAACAAATGAACAAATGAACAAATGAACAAATGAACAAATGAACAAATGAACAAATGAACAAATGAACAAATGAACAAATGAACAAATGAACAAATGAACAAATGAACAAATGAACAAATGAACAAATGAACAAATGAACAAATCAACAAATGAACAAATGAACAAATGAACAAATGTACAAATGAACAAATGAACAAATGAACAAATGAACAAATGAACAAATGAACAAATGAACAAATGAACAAATGAACAAATGAACAAATGAACAAATGAACAAATGAACAAATGAACAAATGAACAAATGAACAAGTGAACAAGTGAACAAGTGAACAAATGAACAAATGAACAAATGAACAAATGAACAAATGAACAAATGAACAAATGAACAAATGAACAAATGAACAAATGAACAAATGAACAAATGAACAAATGAACAAATGAACAAATGAACAAATGAACAAATGAACAAATGAACAAATGAACAAATGAACAAATGAACAAATGAACAAATGAACAAATGAACAAATGAACAAATGAACAAATGAACAAATGAACAAATGAACAAATGAACAAATGAACAAATGAACAAATGAACAAATGAACAAATGAACAAATGAACAAATGAACAAATGAACAAATGAACAAATGAACAAGTGAACAAATGAACGAATGAACAAATGAACAAATGAACGAATGAACAAATGAAAGAATGAACAAATGAACAAATGAACAAATGAACAAATGAACAAATGAACAAATGAACAAATGAACAAATGAACAAATGAACAAATGAACAAATGAACAAATGAACAAATGAACAAATGAACAAATGAACAAATGAACAAATGAACAAATGAACAAATGAACAAATGAACAAATGAACAAATGAACAAATGAACAAATGAACAAATGAAAGAATGAACAAATGAACAAATGAACAAATGAACAAATGAACAAATGAACAAATGAACAAATGAACAAATGAACAAATGAACGAATGAACAAGTGAACGAATGAACGAATGAACGAATGAACGAATGAACGAATGAACAAATGAAAGAATGAACAAGTGAACAAATGAACAAATGAACAAATGAACAAATGAACAAATGAACAAATGAACAAATGAACAAATGAACAAATGAACAAATGAACAAATGAACAAATGAACAAATGAACAAATGAACAAATGAACAAATGAACAAATGAACAAATGAACAAATGAACAAATGAACAAATGAACAAATGAACAAATGAACAAATGAACAAATGAACAAATGAACAAATGAACAAATGAACAAATGAACAAATGAACAAATGAACAAATGAACAAATGAACAAATGAACAAATGAACAAATGAACAAATGAACAAATGAACAAATGAACAAATGAACAAATGAACAAATGAACAAATGAACAAATGAACAAATGAACAAATGAACAAATGAACAAGTGAACAAATGAACAAATGAACAAATGAACAAATGAACAAATGAACAAATGAACAAATGAACAAATGAACAAATGAACAAATGAACAAATGAACAAATGAACAAATGAACAAATGAACAAATGAACAAATGAACAAATGAACAAAGAACAAATGAACAAATGAACAAGGGAACAAATGAACAAATGAACGAATGAACAAATGAACAAATGAACAAATGAACAAATGAACCAATGAACCAATGAACCAATGAAACAATGAACCGATGAACCAATGAACCGATGAACCAATGAACCAATGAACCAAAGAACCAAAGAACCAATGACCCAATGAACCAATGAACCAATGAACCAATGAACCAATGAACCAATGAACCAATGAACCAATGAACCAATGAACCAATGAACCAATGAACCAATGAACCAATGAACCAATGAAACAATGAACCGATGAACCAATGAACCGATGAACCAATGAACCAATGAACCAAAGAACCAAAGAACCAATGACCCAATGAACCAATGAACCAATGAACCAATGAACCAATGAACCAATGAACCAATGAACCAATGAACCAATGAACCAATGAACCAATGAACCAATGAACCAATGAACCAATGAACCAATGAACCAATGAACCAATGAACCAATGAACCAATGAACCAATGAACAAATGAACAAATGAACAAATGAACAAATGAAAGAATGAACAAATGAACAAATGAACAAATGAAAGAATGAACAAATGAACAAATGAATGAATGAACAAATGAACAAATGAACAAATGAACAAATGAACAAATGAACAAATGAACAAATGAACAAATGAACAAATGAACAAATGAACAAATGAACAAATGAACAAATGAACAAATCAACAAATGAACAAATGAACAAATGAACAAATGTACAAATGAACAAATGAACAAATGAACAAATGAACAAATGAACAAATGAACAAATGAACAAATGAACAAATGAACAAATGAACAAATGAACAAATGAACAAATGAACAAATGAACAAATGAACAAATGAACAAATGAACAAATGAACAAATGAACAAGTGAACAAGTGAACAAGTGAACAAATGAACAAATGAACAAATGAACAAATGAACAAATGAACAAATGAACAAATGAACAAATGAACAAATGAACAAATGAACAAATGAACAAATGAACAAATGAACAAATGAACAAATGAACAAATGAACAAATGAACAAATGAACAAATGAACAAATGAACAAATGAACAAATGAACAAATGAACAAATGAACAAATGAACAAATGAACAAATGAACAAATGAACAAATGAACAAATGAACAAATGAACAAATGAACAAATGAACAAATGAACAAATGAACAAGTGAACAAATGAACGAATGAACAAATGAACAAATGAACGAATGAACAAATGAAAGAATGAACAAATGAACAAATGAACAAATGAACAAATGAACAAATGATCAAATGAACAAATGAACAAATGAACAAATGAACAAATGAACAAATGAACAAATGAACAAATGAACAAATGAACAAATGAACAAATGAACAAATGAACAAATGAACAAATGAACAAATGAAAGAATGAACAAATGAACAAATGAACAAATGAACAAATGAACAAATGAACAAATGAACAAATGAACAAATGAACAAATGAACAAATGAACAAATGAACAAATGAACAAATGAACAAATGAACAAATGAACAAATGAACAAATGAACAAATGAACAAATGAACAAATGAACAAATGAACAAATGAACAAATGAACAAATGAACAAATGAACAAATGAACAAATGAACAAATGAACAAATGAACAAATGAACAAATGAACAAATGAACAAATGAACAAATGAACAAATGAACAAATGAACAAATGAACAAATGAACAAATGAACAAATGAACAAATGAACAAATGAACAAATGAACAAATGAACAAATGAACAAATGAACAAATGAACAAATGAACAAATGAACAAATGAACAAATGAACAAATGAACAAATGAACAAATGAACAAATGAACAAATGAACAAATGAACAAATGAACAAATGAACAAATGAACAAATGAACAAATGAACAAATGAACAAATGAACAAATGAACAAATGAACAAATGAACAAATGAACAAATGAACAAATGAACGAATGAACGAATGAACGAATGAACGAATGAACGAATGAACAAGTGAACGAATGAACGAATGAACAAATGAACAAATGAACGAATGAACAAATGAAAGAATGAACAAATGAACAAATGAACAAATGAACAAATGAACAAATGAACAAATGAACAAATGAACAAATGAACAAATGAACAAATGAACAAATGAACAAATGAACAAATGAACGAATGAACAAATGAACAAATGAACAAATGAACAAATGAACAAATGAACAAATGAACAAATGAACAAATGAACAAATGAACAAATGAACAAATGAACAAATGAACAAATGAACAAATGAACAAATGAACAAATGAACAAATGAACAAATGAACAAATGAACAAATGAACAAATGAACAAATGAACAAATGAACAAATGAACAAATGAACAAATGAACAAATGAACAAATGAACAAATGAACAAATGAACAAATGAACAAATGAACAAATGAACAAATGAACAAATGAACAAATGAACAAATGAACAAATGAACAAATGAACAAATGAACAAATGAACAAATGAACAAATGAACAAATGAACAAATGAACAAATGAACAAATGAACAAATGAACAAATGAACAAATGAACAAATGAACAAATGAACAAATGAACAAATGAACAAATGAACAAATGAACAAATGAACAAATGAACAAATGAACAAATGAACAAATGAACAAATGAACAAATGAACAAATGAACAAATGAACAAATGAACAAATGAACAAATGAACAAATGAACAAATGAACAAATGAACAAATGAACAAATGAACAAATGAACAAATGAACAAATGAACAAATGAACAAATGAACAAATGAACAAATGAACAAATGAACAAATGAACAAATGAACAAATGAACAAATGAACAAATGAACAAATGAACAAATGAACAAATGAACAAATGAACAAATGAACAAATGAACAAATGAACAAATGAACAAATGAACAAATGAACAAATGAACAAATGAACAAATGAACAAATGAACAAATGAACAAATGAACAAACGAACAAATGAACAAACGAACAAATGAACAAACGAACAAACGAACAAACGAACAAACGAACAAACGAACAAACGAACAAACGAACAAACGAACAATCGAACAAACGAACAAACGAACAAACGAACAAACGAACAAATGAACAAATGAACAAATGAACAAATGAACAAATGAACAAAGAACAAATGAACAAATGAACAAGGGAACAAATGAACAAATGAACGAATGAACAAATGAACAAATGAACAAATGAACAATTGAACCAATGAACCAATGAACCAATGAAACAATGAACCGATGAACCAATGAACCGATGAACCAATGAACCAATGAACCAAAGAACCAAAGAACCAATGACCCAATGAACCAATGAACCAATGAACCAATGAACCAATGAACCAATGAACCAATGAACCAATGAACCAATGAACCAATGAACCAATGAACCAATGAACCAATGAACCAATGAAACAATGAACCGATGAACCAATGAACCGATGAACCAATGAACCAATGAACCAAAGAACCAAAGAACCAATGACCCAATGAACCAATGAACCAATGAACCAATGAACCAATGAACCAATGAACCAATGAACCAATGAACCAATGAACCAATGAACCAATGAACCAATGAACCAATGAACCAATGAACCAATGAACCAATGAACCAATGAACCAATGAACCAATGAACCAATGAACCAATGAACCAATGAACCAATGAACCAATGAACCAATGAACCAATGAACCAATGAACAAATGAACAAATGAACAAATGAACAAATGAAAGAATGAACAAATGAACAAATGAACAAATGAAAGAATGAACAAATGAACAAATGAATGAATGAACAAATGAACAAATGAACAAATGAACAAATGAACAAATGAACAAATGAACAAATGAACAAATGAACAAATGAACAAATGAACAAATGAACAAATGAACAAATGAACAAATGAACAAATGAACAAATGAACAAATCAACAAATGAACAAATGAACAAATGAACAAATGTACAAATGAACAAATGAACAAATGAACAAATGAACAAATGAACAAATGAACAAATGAACAAATGAACAAATGAACAAATGAACAAATGAACAAATGAACAAATGAACAAATGAACAAATGAACAAATGAACAAATGAACAAGTGAACAAGTGAACAAGTGAACAAATGAACAAATGAACAAATGAACAAATGAACAAATGAACAAATGAACAAATGAACAAATGAACAAATGAACAAATGAACAAATGAACAAATGAACAAATGAACAAATGAACAAATGAACAAATGAACAAATGAACAAATGAACAAATGAACAAATGAACAAATGAACAAATGAACAAATGAACAAATGAACAAATGAACAAATGAACAAATGAACAAATGAACAAATGAACAAATGAACAAATGAACAAATGAACAAATGAACAAATGAACAAATGAACAAATGAACAAATGAACAAATGAACAAATGAACAAATGAACAAGTGAACAAATGAACGAATGAACAAATGAACAAATGAACGAATGAACAAATGAAAGAATGAACAAATGAACAAATGAACAAATGAACAAATGAACAAATGAACAAATGAACAAATGAACAAATGAACAAATGAACAAATGAACAAATGAACAAATGAACAAATGAACAAATGAACAAATGAACAAATGAACAAATGAACAAATGAACAAATGAAAGAATGAACAAATGAACAAATGAAAGAATGAACAAATGAACAAATGAACAAATGAACAAATGAACAAATGAACAAATGAACAAATGAACAAATGAACAAATGAACGAATGAACAAGTGAACGAATGAACGAATGAACGAATGAACGAATGAACGAATGAACAAATGAAAGAATGAACAAGTGAACAAATGAACAAATGAACAAATGAACAAATGAACAAATGAACAAATGAACAAATGAACAAATGAACAAATGAACAAATGAACAAATGAACAAATGAACAAATGAACAAATGAACAAATGAACAAATGAACAAATGAACAAATGAACAAATGAACAAATGAACAAATGAACAAATGAACAAATGAACAAATGAACAAATGAACAAATGAACAAATGAACAAATGAACAAATGAACAAATGAACAAATGAACAAATGAACAAATGAACAAATGAACAAATGAACAAATGAACAAATGAACAAATGAACAAATGAACAAATGAACAAATGAACAAATGAACAAATGAACAAATGAACAAATGAACAAGTGAACAAATGAACAAATGAACAAATGAACAAATGAACAAATGAACAAATGAACAAATGAACAAATGAACAAATGAACAAATGAACAAATGAACAAATGAACAAATGAACAAATGAACAAATGAACAAATGAACAAATGAACAAAGAACAAATGAACAAATGAACAAGGGAACAAATGAACAAATGAACGAATGAACAAATGAACAAATGAACAAATGAACAAATGAACCAATGAACCAATGAACCAATGAAACAATGAACCGATGAACCAATGAACCGATGAACCAATGAACCAATGAACCAAAGAACCAAAGAACCAATGACCCAATGAACCAATGAACCAATGAACCAATGAACCAATGAACCAATGAACCAATGAACCAATGAACCAATGAACCAATGAACCAATGAACCAATGAACCAATGAACCAATGAAACAATGAACCGATGAACCAATGAACCGATGAACCAATGAACCAATGAACCAAAGAACCAAAGAACCAATGACCCAATGAACCAATGAACCAATGAACCAATGAACCAATGAACCAATGAACCAATGAACCAATGAACCAATGAACCAATGAACCAATGAACCAATGAACCAATGAACCAATGAACCAATGAACCAATGAACCAATGAACCAATGAACCAATGAACCAATGAACCAATGAACCAATGAACCAATGAACCAATGAACAAATGAACAAATGAACAAATGAACAAATGAAAGAATGAACAAATGAACAAATGAACAAATGAAAGAATGAACAAATGAACAAATGAATGAATGAACAAATGAACAAATGAACAAATGAACAAATGAACAAATGAACAAATGAACAAATGAACAAATGAACAAATGAACAAATGAACAAATGAACAAATGAACAAATGAACAAATCAACAAATGAACAAATGAACAAATGAACAAATGTACAAATGAACAAATGAACAAATGAACAAATGAACAAATGAACAAATGAACAAATGAACAAATGAACAAATGAACAAATGAACAAATGAACAAATGAACAAATGAACAAATGAACAAATGAACAAATGAACAAGTGAACAAGTGAACAAGTGAACAAATGAACAAATGAACAAATGAAAAAATGAACAAATGAACAAATGAACAAATGAACAAATGAACAAATGAACAAATGAACAAATGAACAAATGAACAAATGAACAAATGAACAAATGAACAAATGAACAAATGAACAAATGAACAAATGAACAAATGAACAAATGAACAAATGAACAAATGAACAAATGAACAAATGAACAAATGAACAAATGAACAAATGAACAAATGAACAAATGAACAAATGAACAAATGAACAAATGAACAAATGAACAAGTGAACAAATGAACGAATGAACAAATGAACAAATGAACGAATGAACAAATGAAAGAATGAACAAATGAACAAATGAACAAATGAACAAATGAACAAATGATCAAATGAACAAATGAACAAATGAACAAATGAACAAATGAACAAATGAACAAATGAACAAATGAACAAATGAAAGAATGAACAAATGAACAAATGAAAGAATGAACAAATGAACAAATGAACAAATGAACAAATGAACAAATGAACAAATGAACAAATGAACAAATGAACAAATGAACAAATGAACAAATGAACAAATGAACAAATGAACAAATGAACAAATGAACAAATGAACAAATGAACAAATGAACAAATGAACAAATGAACAAATGAACAAATGAACAAATGATCAAATGAACAAATGAACAAGGGAACAAATGAACAAATGAACGAATGAACAAATGAACAAATGAACAAATGAACAAATGAACAAATGAACCAATGAACCAATGAACCAATGAACCAATGAACCGATGAACCAATGAACCAATGAACCAATGAACGAATGAACCAATGAACCAAAGAAGCAAAGAACCAATGACCCAATGAACCAATGAACCAATGAACCAATGAACCAATGAAACAATGAACCAATGAACCAATGAACCAATGAACCAATGAACCAATGAACCAATGAACCAATGAACCAATGAACCAATGAACCAATCAACCAATGAACCAATGAACCAATGATCCAATGAACCAATGAACCAATGAACCAATGAACCAATGAAACAATGAACCAATGAACCAATGAACCAATGACCCAATGAACCAATGAACCAATGAACCAATGAACCAATGAACCAATGAACCAATGAACCAATGAACCAATGAACCAATGAACCAATGAACCAATGAACCAATGAACCAATGAACCAATGAACCAATGAACCAATGAACCAATAAACCAATGAACAAATGAACAAATGAACAAATGAACAAATGAAAGAATGAACAAATGAACAAATGAACAAATGAACAAATGAACAAATGAACAAATGAACAAATGAACAAATGAACAAATGAACAAATGAACAAATGAACAAATGAACAAATGAACAAATGAACAAATGAACAAATGAACAAATGAACAAATGAACAAATGAACAAATGAACAAATGAACAAATGAACAAATGAACAAATGAACAAATGAACAAATGAACAAATGAACAAATGAACAAATGAACAAATGAACAAATGAACAAATGAACAAATGAACAAATGAACAAATGAACAAATGAACAAATGAACAAATGAACAAATGAACAAATGAACAAATGAACAAATGAACAAATGAACAAATGAACAAATGAACAAATGAACAAATGAACAAATGAACAAATGAACAAATGAACAAATGAACAAATGAACAAATGAACAAATGAACAAATGAACAAATGAACAAATGAACAAATGAACAAATGAACAAATGAACAAATGAACAAATGAACAAATGAACAAATGAACAAATGAACAAATGAACAAATGAACAAGTGAACGAATGAACGAATGAACAAATGAACAAATGAACGAATGAACAAATGAAAGAATGAACAAATGAACAAATGAACAAATGAACAAATGAACAAATGAACAAATGAACAAATGAACAAATGAACAAATGAACAAATGAACAAATGAACAAATGAACAAATGAACAAATGAACAAATGAACAAATGAACAAATGAACAAATGAACAAATGAACAAATGAACAAATGAACAAATGAACAAATGAACAAATGAACAAATGAACAAATGAACAAATGAACAAATGAACAAATGAACAAATGAACAAATGAACAAATGAACAAATGAACAAATGAACAAATGAACAAATGAACAAATGAACAAATGAACAAATGAACAAATGAACAAATGAACAAATGAACAAATGAACAAATGAACAAATGAACAAATGAACAAATGAACAAATGAACAAATGAACAAATGAACAAATGAACAAATGAACAAATCAACAAATGAACAAATGAACAAATGAACAAAGGAACAAATGAACAAATGAACAAATGAACAAATGAACAAATGAAAAAATGAACAAATGAACAAATGAACAAATGAACAAATGAACAAATGAACAAATGAACAAATGAACAAATGAACAAATGAACAAATGAACAAATGAACAAATGAACAAATGAACAAATGAACAAATGAACAAATGAACAAATGAACAAATGAACAAATGAACAAATGAACAAATGAACAAATGAACAAATGAACAAATGAACAAATGAACAAATGAACAAATGAACAAATGAACAAATGAACAAATGAACAAATGAACAAATGAACAAATGAACAAATGAACAAATGAACAAATGAACAAATGAACAAATGAACAAATGAACAAATGAACAAATGAACAAATGAACAAATGAACAAATGAACAAATGAACAAATGAACAAATGAACAAATGAACAAATGAACAAATGAACAAATGAACAAATGAACAAATGAACAAATGAACAAATGAACAAATGAACAAATGAACAAATGAACAAATGAACAAATGAACAAATGAACAAATGAACAAATGAACAAATGAACAAATGAACAAATGAACAAATGAACAAATGAACAAATGAACAAATGAACAAATGAACAAATGAACAAATGAACAAATGAACAAATGAACAAATGAACAAATGAACAAATGAACAAATGAACAAATGTACAAATGAACAAATGAACAAATGAACAAATGAACAAATGAACAAATGAACAAATGAACAAATGAACGAATGAACAAGTGAACGAATGAACGAATGAACAAATGAACAAATGAACGAATGAACAAATGAAAGAATGAACAAATGAACAAATGAACAAATGAACAAATGAACAAATGAACAAATGAACAAATGAACAAGTGAACAAATGAACAAATGAACAAATGAACAAATGAACAAATGAACAAATGAACAAATGAACAAATGAACAAATGAACAAATGAACAAATGAACAAATGAACAAATGAACAAATGAACAAATGAACAAATGAACAAATGAACAAATGAACAAATGAACAAATGAACAAATGAACAAATGAACAAATGAACAAATGAACAAATGAACAAATGAACAAATGAACAAATGAACAAATGAACAAATGAACAAATGAACAAATGAACAAATGAACAAATGAACAAATGAACAAATGAACAAATGAACAAATGAACAAATGAACAAGTGAACAAATGAACGAATGAACAAATGAACAAATGAACGAATGAACAAATGAAAGAATGAACAAATGAACAAATGAACAAATGAACAAATGAACAAATGAACAAATGAACAAATGAACAAATGAACAAATGAACAAATGAACAAATGAACAAATGAACAAATGAACAAATGAACAAATGAACAAATGAACAAATGAACAAATGAACAAATGAACAAATGAACAAATGAAAGAATGAACAAATGAACAAATGAAAGAATGAACAAATGAACAAATGAACAAATGAACAAATGAACAAATGAACAAATGAACAAATGAACAAATGAACAAATGAACGAATGAACAAGTGAACGAATGAACGAATGAACGAATGAACGAATGAACGAATGAACAAATGAAAGAATGAACAAGTGAACAAATGAACAAATGAACAAATGAACAAATGAACAAATGAACAAATGAACAAATGAACAAATGAACAAATGAACAAAAAATGAACAAATGAACAAATGAACAAATGAACAAATGAACAAATGAACAAATGAACAAATGAACAAATGAACAAATGAACAAATGAACAAATGAACAAATGAACAAATGAACAAATGAACAAATGAACAAATGAACAAATGAACAAATGAACAAATGAACAAATGAACAAATGAACAAATGAACAAATGAACAAATGAACAAATGAACAAATGAACAAATGAACAAATGAACAAATGAACAAATGAACAAATGAACAATGAACAAATGAACAAATGAACAAATGAACAAATGAACAAATGAACAAATGAACAAGTGAACAAATGAACAAATGAACAAATGAACAAATGAACAAATGAACAATGAACAAATGAACAAATGAACAAATGAACAAATGAACAAATGAACAAATGAACAAATGAACAAATGAACAAATGAACAAATGAACAAATGAACAAAGAACAAATGAACAAATGAACAAGGGAACAAATGAACAAATGAACGAATGAACAAATGAACAAATGAACAAATGAACAAATGAACCAATGAACCAATGAACCAATGAAACAATGAACCGATGAACCAATGAACCGATGAACCAATGAACCAATGAACCAAAGAACCAAAGAACCAATGACCCAATGAACCAATGAACCAATGAACAATGAACCAATGAACCAATGAACCAATGAACCAATGAACCAATGAACCAATGAACCAATGAACCAATGAACCAATGAACCAATGAAACAATGAACCGATGAACCAATGAACCGATGAACCAATGAACCAATGAACCAAAGAACCAAAGAACCAATGACCCAATGAACCAATGAACCAATGAACCAATGAACCAATGAACCAATGAACCAATGAACCAATGAACCAATGAACCAATGAACCAATGAACCAATGAACCAATGAACCAATGAACCAATGAACCAATGAACCAATGAACCAATGAACCAATGAACCAATGAACCAATGAACAAATGAACAAATGAACAAATGAACAAATGAAAGAATGAACAAATGAACAAATGAACAAATGAAAGAATGAACAAATGAACAAATGAATGAATGAACAAATGAACAAATGAACAAATGAACAAATGAACAAATGAACAAATGAACAAATGAACAAATGAACAAATGAACAAATGAACAAATGAACAAATGAACAAATGAACAAATCAACAAATGAACAAATGAACAAATGAACAAATGAACAAATGAACAAATGAACAAATGAACAAATGAACAAATGAACAAATGAACAAATGAACAAATGAACAAATGAACAAATGAACAAATGAACAAATGAACAAATGAACAAAATGAACAAATGAACAAATGAACAAGTGAACAAGTGAACAAGTGAACAAATGAACAAATGAACAAATGAAAAAATGAACAAATGAACAAATGAACAAATGAACAAATGAACAAATGAACAAATGAACAAATGAACAAATGAACAAATGAACAAATGAACAAATGAACAAATGAACAAATGAACAAATGAACAAATGAACAAATGAACAAATGAACAAATGAACAAATGAACAAATGAACAAATGAACAAATGAACAAATGAACAAATGAACAAATGAACAAATGAACAAATGAACAAATGAACAAATGAACAAATGAACAAATGAACAAGTGAACAAATGAACGAATGAACAAATGAACAAATGAACGAATGAACAAATGAAAGAATGAACAAATGAACAAATGAACAAATGAACAAATGAACAAATGATCAATGAACAAATGAACAAATGAACAAATGAACAAATGAACAAATGAACAAATGAACAAATGAACAAATGAACAAATGAAAGAATGAACAAATGAACAAATGAAAGAATGAACAAATGAACAAATGAACAAATGAACAAATGAACAAATGAACAAATGAACAAATGAACAAATGAACAAATGAACAAATGAACAAATGAACAAATGAACAAATGAACAAATGAACAAATGAACAAATGAACAAATGAACAAATGAACAAATGAACAAATGAACAAATGAACAAATGATCAAATGAACAAATGAACAAGGGAACAAATGAACAAATGAACGAATGAACAAATGAACAAATGAACAAATGAACAAATGAACAAATGAACCAATGAACCAATGAACCAATGAACCAATGAACCGATGAACCAATGAACCAATGAACCAATGAACGAATGAACCAATGAACCAAAGAAGCAAAGAACCAATGACCCAATGAACCAATGAACCAATGAACCAATGAACCAATGAAACAATGAACCAATGAACCAATGAACCAATGAACCAATGAACCAATGAACCAATGAACCAATGAACCAATGAACCAATGAACCATCAACCAATGAACCAATGAACCAATGATCCAATGAACCAATGAACCAATGAACCAATGAACCAATGAAACAATGAACCAATGAACCAATGAACCAATGACCCAATGAACCAATGAACCAATGAACCAATGAACCAATGAACCAATGAACCAATGAACCAATGAACCAATGAACCAATGAACCAATGAACCAATGAACCAATGAACCAATGAACCAATGAACCAATGAACCAATGAACCAATGAACCAATGAACCAATAAACCAATGAACAAATGAACAAATGAACAAATGAACAAATGAAAGAATGAACAAATGAACAAATGAACAAATGAACAAATGAACAAATGAACAAATGAACAAATGAACAAATGAACAAATGAACAAATGAACAAATGAACAAATGAACAAATGAACAAATGAACAAATGAACAAATGAACAAATGAACAAATGAACAAATGAACAAATGAACAAATGAACAAATGAACAAATGAACAAATGAACAAATGAACAAATGAACAAATGAACAAATGAACAAATGAACAAATGAACAAATGAACAAATGAACAAATGAACAAATGAACAAATGAACAAATGAACAAATGAACAAATGAACAAATGAACAAATGAACAAATGAACAAATGAACAAATGAACAAATGAACAAATGAACAAATGAACAAATGAACAAATGAACAAATGAACAAATGAACAAATGAACAAATGAACAAATGAACAAATGAACAAATGAACAAATGAACAAATGAACAAATGAACAAGTGAACGAATGAACGAATGAACAAATGAACAAATGAACGAATGAACAAATGAAAGAATGAACAAATGAACAAATGAACAAATGAACAAATGAACAAATGAACAAATGAACAAATGAACAAATGAACAAATGAACAAATGAACAAATGAACAAATGAACAAATGAACAAATGAACAAATGAACAAATGAACAAATGAACAAATGAACAAATGAACAAATGAACAAATGAACAAATGAACAAATGAACAAATGAACAAATGAACAAATGAACAAATGAACAAATGAACAAATGAACAAATGAACAAATGAACAAATGAACAAATGAACAAATGAACAAATGAACAAATGAACAAATGAACAAATGAACAAATGAACAAATGAACAAATGAACAAATGAACAAATGAACAAATGAACAAATGAACAAATGAACAAATGAACAAATGAACAAATCAACAAATGAACAAATGAACAAATGAACAAAGGAACAAATGAACAAATGAACAAATGAACAAATGAACAAATGAAAAAATGAACAAATGAACAAATGAACAAATGAACAAATGAACAAATGAACAAATGAACAAATGAACAAATGAACAAATGAACAAATGAACAAATGAACAAATGAACAAATGAACAAATGAACAAATGAACAAATGAACAAATGAACAAATGAACAAATGAACAAATGAACAAATGAACAAATGAACAAATGAACAAATGAACAAATGAACAAATGAACAAATGAACAAATGAACAAATGAACAAATGAACAAACGAACAAACGAACAAACGAACAAACGAACAAACGAACAAACGAACAAACGAACAAACGAACAAACGAACAATCGAACAAACGAACAAACGAACAAACGAACAAACGAACAAACGAACAAACGAACAAACGAACAAATGAACAAATGAACAAATGAACAAATGAACAAATGAACAAATGAACAAATGAACAAATGAACAAATGAACAAAGAACAAATGAACAAATGAACAAGGGAACAAATGAACAAATGAACGAATGAACAAATGAACAAATGAACAAATGAACCAATGAACCAATGAACCAATGAACCAATGAACCAATGAACCAATGAACCAATGAACCAATGAAGCTATGAACCAATGAACCAATGAACCAATGAACCAATGAACCAATGAACCAATGAACCAATGAACCAATGAACCAATGAACCAATGAACCAATGAACCAATGAACCAATGAACCAATGAACCAATGAACCAATGAACCAATGAACCAATGAACCAATAAACCAATGAACAAATGAACAAATGAACAAATGAACAAATGAAAGAATGAACAAATGAACAAATGAACAAATGAACAAATGAACAAATGAACAAATGAACAAATGAACAAATGAACAAATGAACAAATGAACAAATGAACAAATGAAGAAATGAACAAATGAACAAATGAACAAATGAACAAATGAACAAATGGACAAATGAACAAATGAACAAATGAACAAATGAACAAATGTACAAATGAACAAATGAACAAATGAACAAATGAACAAATGAACAAATGAACAAATGAACAAATGAACAAATGAACAAATGAACAAATGAACAAATGAACAAATGAACAAATGAACAAATGAACAAATGAACAAATGAACAAATGAACAAATGAACAAATGAACAAATGAACAAATGAACAAATGAACAAATGAACAAATGAACAAATGAACAAATGAACAAATGAACAAATGAACAAATGAACAAATGAACAAATGAACAAATGAACAAATGAACAAATGAACAAATGAACAAATGAACAAATGAACAAATGAACAAATGAACAAATGAACAAATGAACAAATGAACAAATGAACAAATGAACAAATGTACAAATGAACAAATGAACAAATGAACAAATGAACAAATGAACAAATGAACGAATGAACAAATGAACGAATGAACAAGTGAACGAATGAACGAATGAACAAATGAACAAATGAACGAATGAACAAATGAAAGAATGAACAAATGAACAAATGAACAAATGAACAAATGAACAAATGAACAAATGAACAAATGAACAAATGAACAAATGAACAAATGAACAAATGAACAAATGAACAAATGAACAAATGAACAAATGAACAAATGAACAAATGAACAAATGAACAAATGAACAAATGAACAAATGAACAAATGAACAAATGAACAAATGAACAAATGAACAAATGAACAAATGAACAAATGAACAAATGAACAAATGAACAAATGAACAAATGAACAAATGAACAAATGAACAAATGAACAAATGAACAAATGAACAAATGAACAAATGAACAAATGAACAAATGAACAAATGAACAAATGAACAAATGAACAAATGAACAAATGAACAAATGAACAAATGAACAAATGAACAAATGAACAAATGAACAAATGAACAAATGAACAAATGAACAAATGAACAAATGAACAAATGAACAAATGAACAAATGAACAAATGAACAAATGAACAAATGAACAAATGAACAAATGAACAAATGAACAAATGAACAAATGAACAAATGAACAAATGAACAAATGAACAAATGAACAAATGAACAAATGAACAAATGAACAAATGAACAAATGAACAAATGAACAAATGAACAAATGAACAAATGAACAAATGAACAAATGAACAAATGAACAAATGAACAAATGAACAAATGAACAAATGAACAAATGAACAAATGAACAAATGAACAAATGAACAAATGAAAAAACGAACAAATGAACAAACGAACAAATGAACAAACGAACAAACGAACAAACGAACAAACGAACAAACGAACAATCGAACAAACGAACAAACGAACAAACGAACAAACGAACAAACGAACAAACGAACAAACGAACAAACGAACAAACGAACAAACGAACAAACGAACAAACGAACAAACGAACAAACGAACAAACGAACAAACGAACAAACGAACAAACGAACAAACGAACAAACGAACAAACGAACAAACGAACAAATGAACAAATGAACAAATGAACAAATGAACAAATGAACAAATGAACAAATGAACAAATGAACAAATGAACAAAGAACAAATGAACAAATGAACAAGGGAACAAATGAACAAATGAACGAATGAACAAATGAACAAATGAACAAATGAACAAATGAACAAATGAACAAATGAACCAATGAACCAATGAACCAATGAAACAATGAACCGATGAACCAATGAACCGATGAACCAATGAACCAATGAACCAAAGAACCAAAGAACCAATGACCCAATGAACCAATGAACCAATGAACCAATGAACCAATGAACCAATGAACCAATGAACCAATGAACCAATGAACCAATGAACCAATGAACCAATGAACCAATGAAACAATGAACCGATGAACCAATGAACCGATGAACCAATGAACCAATGAACCAAAGAACCAAAGAACCAATGACCCAATGAACCAATGAACCAATGAACCAATGAACCAATGAACCAATGAACCAATGAACCAATGAACCAATGAACCAATGAACCAATGAACCAATGAACCAATGAACCAAAGAACCAATGAACCAATGAACCTATCAACCAATGAACCAATGAACCAATGAACCAATGAACCAATGAACCAATGAACCAATGAACCAATGAACCAATGAACCAATGAACCAATGAACCAATGAACCAATGAACCAATGAACCAATGAACCAATGAACCAATGAACCAATGAACAAATGAACAAATGAACAAATGAAAGAATGAACAAATGAACAAATGAAAGAATGAACAAATGAAAGAATGAACAAATGAACAAATGAAAGAATGAACAAATGAACAAATGAACAAATGAACAAATGAACAAATGAACAAATGAACAAATGAACAAATGAACAAATGAACAAATGAACAAATGAACAAATGAACAAATGAACAAATGAACAAATGAACAAATGAACAAATGAACAAATGAACAAATGAACAAATGAACAAATGAACAAATGTACAAATGAACAAATGAACAAATGAACAAATGAACAAATGAACAAATGAACAAATGAACAAATGAACAAATGAACAAATGAACAAATGAACAAATGAACAAATGAACAAATGAACAAATGAACAAATGAACAAATGAACAAATGAACAAGGGAACAAATGAACAAATGAACGAATGAACAAATGAACAAATGAACAAATGAACAAATGAACCAATGAACCAATGAACCAAAGAACCAAAGAACCAATGACCCAATGAACCAATGATCCAATGAACCAATGAACAAATGAACAAATGAACAAATGAACAAATGAACAAATGAACAAATGAACAAATGAACAAATGAACAAATGAACAAGGGAACAAATGAACAAATGAACGAATGAACAAATGAACATATGAACCAATGAACCAATGAACCAATGAACCGATGAACCAATGAACCGATGAACCAATGAACCAATGAACCGATGAACCAATGAACAAATGAACAAATGAACAATTGAACAAATGAACAAATGAACAAATGAACAAATGAACAAATGAACAAATGAACAAATGAACAAATGAACCAATGAACCAATGAACCAATGAACCGATGAACCAATGAACCAATGAACCAATGAACCAATGAACCAATGAACAAAAGAACCAAAGAACCAATGACCCAATGAACCAATGAACCAATGAACCAATGAACCAATGAACCAATGAACCAATGAACCAATGAACCAATGAACAAATGAACAAATGAACAAATGAACAAATGAACAAATGAACAAATGAACAAATGAACAAATGAACAAATGAACAAATGTACAAATGAACAAATGAACAAATGAACAAATGAACAAATGAACAAATGAACAAATGAACAAATGAACAAATGAACAAATGAACAAATGAACAAGTGAACAAATGAACAAATGAACAAATGAACAAATGAACAAATGAACAAATGAACAAATGAACAAATGAACAAATGAACAAGGGAACAAATGAACAAATGAACGAATGAACAAATGAACAAATGAACAAATGAACAAATGAACCAATGAACCAATGAACCAAAGAACCAAAGAACCAATGACCCAATGAACCAATGAACCAATGAACCAATGAACAAATGAACAAATGAACAAATGAACAAATGAACAAATGAACAAATGAACAAATGAACAAGGGAACAAATGAACAAATGAACGAATGAACAAATGAACAAATGAACAAATGAACAAATGAACCAATGAACCAATGAAGCAATGAACCGATGAACCAATGAACCGATGAACCAATGAACCGATGAACCAATGAACCGATGAACCAATGAACAAATGAACAAATGAACAAATGAACAAATGAACAAATGAACAAATGAACAAATGAACAAATGAACAAATGAACAAATGAACAAATGAACCAATGATCCAATGAACCAATGAACCAATGAACCAATGAACCAATGAACCAATGAACCAATGAACCAATGAACCAATGAACCAATCAACCAATGAACCAATGAACCAATCAACCAATGAACCAATGAACCAATGATCCAATGAACCAATGAACCAATGAACCAATGAAACAATGAATAAATGAACCAATGAACCAATGACCCAATGAACCAATGAACCAATGAACCAATGAACCAATGAACCAATGAACCAATGAACCAATGAACCAATGAACCAATGAACCAATGAACAAATGAACAAATGAACAAATGAACAAATGAAAGAATGAACAAATGAACAAATGAACAAATGAACAAATGAAAGAATGAACAAATGAACAAATGAAAGAATGAACAAATGAACAAATGAACAAATGAACAAATGAACAAATGAACAAATGAACAAATGAACAAATGAACAAATGAACAAATGAACAAATGAACAAATGAACAAATGAACAAATGAACAAATGAACAAATGAACAAATGAACAAATGAACAAATGAACAAATGAACAAATGAACAAATGAACAAATGAACAAATGTACAAATGAACAAATGAACAAATGAACAAATGAACAAATGAACAAATGAACAAATGAACAAATGAACAAATGAACAAATGAACAAATGAACAAATGAACAAATGAACAAATGAACAAATGAACAAATGAACAAATGAACAAATGAACAAATGAACAAATGAACAAATGAACAAATGAACAAATGAACAAATGAACAAATGATCAAATGAACAAATGAACAAATGAACAAATGAACAAATGAACAAATGAACAAATGAACAAATGAACAAATGAACAAATGAACAAATGAACAAATGAACAAATGAACAAATGAACAAATGAACAAATGAAAGAATGAACAAATGAAAGAATGAACAAATGAACAAATGAAAGAATGAACAAATGAAGAGATGAAGAAATGAACAAATGAACAAATGAACAAATGAACAAATGAACAAATGAACAAATGAACAAATGAACAAATGAACAAATGAACAAATGAACAAGTGAACAAATGAACAAATGAACAAATGAACAAATGAACAAATGAACAAATGAACAAATGAACAAATGAACAAATGAACAAATGAACAAATGGACAAATGAACAAATGAACAAATGAACAAATGAACAAATGAACAAATGAACAAATGAACAAATGAACAAATGAACAAATGAACAAATGAACAAATGAACAAATGAACAAATGAACAAATAAACAAATGAACTAATGAACAAATGAACAAATGAACAAATGAACAAATGAACAAATGAACAAATGAACAAATGAACAAATGAACAAATGAACAAATGAACAAATGAACAAATGAACAAATGAACAAATGTACAAATGAACAAATGAACAAATGAACAAATGAACAAATGAACAAATGAACAAATGAACAAATGAACAAATGAACAAATGAACAAATGAACAAATGAACAAATGAACAAATGAACAAATGAACAAATGAACAAATGAACAAATGAACAAATGAACAAATGAACAAGTGAAAAAGTGAACAAGTGAACAAATGAACAAATGAACAAATGAACAAATGAACAAATGAACAAATGAACAAATGAACAAATGAACAAATGAACAAATGAACAAATGAACAAATGAACAAATGAACAAATGAACAAATGAACAAATGAACAAATGAACAAATGAACAAATGAACAAATGAACAAATGAACAAATGAACAAATGAACAAATGAACAAATGAACAAATGAACAAATGAACAAATGAACAAATGAACAAATGAACAAATGAACAAATGAACA